>JAEOAE010000982.1:0-278153 GCA_036365155.1 Meriones psammophilus
AGAGGCTAGAGAGATAGCATACAAAAACAGAGCCAGGGCTGTTGGTGTTTTTAAGGAACACCTGCTTGGTGATGGCTAATAGGCTGACACAGATATATAAGCTGTATATAATGAAGAAACCTTAACATTCTGTCACCTAGCAGCCATAAATACCTGGGACAAGGTTGAGGAATCAGGAAAGTCTTGAGCCATTCTCTCAGGTCATACAAGCTCCAAGTGAAACATTCATTAATGTTTTGCAGAGATTGACTTCAGCTAGGGATACAAGTATATCAGATCCACTAGCTAGAAAACCTTTTGAAAATGCAAAGATTTTGAATGCAAAGAGGTAATACAGCCATTCAAAGCAAGGTATGCACAAATAGACGAATGGGTTAAAATACAATTGACATCAGACCTCAATCACCCAATTTGTCCTTGATAGGAGAAGCTACCTCTAAAGATATTGGGAAATGTCTTAACTTTGATGGGCAAATGGAGTTACCAGAAAAAAACAAAATAATTCAAAAAGGGAGTCTATACTTTCTAGAATATGTGGAAGATGTGGCAAGGGTTGACACTGGATTAGTGTATGTAGAGTACAGATAAGTGGGGTAATCATTTATCAAAAAATGCCTGAAGGGGCCTTTGTCAGGCCCCAATACAGGACAGAGATACTCCTCCACAAGAAAGTTAAACACCACTGCTCTGGGAATAAACATTAAAAACTTCAACAGTGAGGCCGGGGTAGGCTTTATAGGTAAATAAAAATAAATCAATAAATAAATTGAAAATAAAAAACAGGAAAGGATAAAAAAAAACAAATATATTGGCAAACTTCTATAAATGATCAAATGATCATAGGGCAAAGTTGAAGATAATTTTAAATAATATTAAATTGAAGGCATTGTGGGTACTGGGGCTGATGTCACAATTATCACTCCTAAATTCTGACCCCCAAATTAGCCAATTTAAGAGGTGGATATTCAATTCCAAGGAATTGGAACTTTATCTAAAGTAAAACAACATGTCAGATGGCTTAAATGTATAGGATCAGAAGGTCAAATAAGAAAATTAAGGCCATATGTGGCTGAGATAACCATAAACTTATGGGGAAGAGATCTGTTACAACAATGGGAGACCAAAATTAACAACCTCCAATTTCAGAGGCAAAACAGGTAATACTCCTGATAAGCAAGTTTAAATTATTTTAAAATGCCATCAAAAACAGTTACAGGGTGTCCAGGCTGTCCATAAACAAAATACAACAGAGGCCATCTTTTCAACTTCATGTTGGGAAGCCACTGCTAATAAAGCCCCCAAAACCTTACCGAGGTGGTTGGCTGACCAACCTATTTGGATTTAAAAATGGTCTATGAGTAAAGAAAAATTACTGGCACTAGAACAGTTAGTCCTGGAACAGCTGGAGGCTCAATATATATAGGATTCCAACAGCCCTTGGAATTCTCCTATATTTGTCATCAAAAAGAAATCTGGCCAATGGAGGATGTTAACAGATCTCAGAGCCATTAACAAAATTATTCAGCCAATGGGGTCATTACAATCCGGAATCCCATTGCCTTCCTTGTTAGCTTAAACAATGGCCTATCATAGTGATTGATTTAAAGGATTGCTTTTTCACAATTCCTTTACATGAGCATGATAGGGAAAGGATTGCTTTCTCAGGACCCACTTTGAATAGAAACTGTCTAATAAAGAGATATCACTCAAGGGTCTTAGCACAGGGGATGTTGAACAGTCCTACTTTGTGCCAATATTTTGTACAACAGCTGTTAGAGATAATTCATAAGCAGTTTCCTCAATCCATAATTTACCACTATATGGATGATATCTTATTAGCTGAGTCAGATAGAAAAACATTAGAAAATATTTTTGATGAAATAAATAGAACTTTGCCTTGTTGGGGTTTAGAGATTGATCCCAAAAAAGTACAAAGAGGAGATTCTATTAATTACCTAGGACACAAAAATAGGTCTATAGAAAACTCGACCACAAAAAGTAAAATTAGAAGAACCCAATTAAAACTCTCAATGATTTTCAAAAATTGCTGTAAGATATTAACTGGCTATAGCCTACATTTGGTTTAGCTACTCAAGAGCTAAATAACTTATTTCAAAACTTAGAGGATGATAAGGATTTTAAAAGTCCAAGAACATTATCAACTGAAGATGAAAGTGAATTGGCTCTGGTAGAAAGGAAATTACAAGATGCACATATAGACCATATTGATCCAAAGAGGGCCTGTATTTTGGTTATCTTGCTTTCCACTCATTCTTCCACAGGAATCCTTATGCAGAAGGTGGACTGTGTCTTAGAATGGATATTTTTGGCACACAAACAAAATTAAAAATTAAAAACCTATATAGAAAAGTTCCTGAATTGATCTTAAAAGGAAAAATGAGAATTCATCAGTAGGCTGGAATAGATCCAGCTGAAATTGTGATGCCCTTTACCAATGCTGAGATTGTATCATTATGGGCAGAGAATGGATATTGACAAAGAGCTTGTTGTGAGTTTTTGGGAGAAATTAGCAACAGATACCAAAAAATCAAGTCACTTCAGTTTATAAAAAGAAACAATTGGATTTTCCCTCGTATAATAAAAGGAACTCCAATTTTTGGAGTGCCCACATTTTATACGGATGCCAATAAATCTAAAAGGACAGGTTGTAAGTCAGAAAATCTGAGTAAAGTGGTGGAGAATCCTTATGATTCAGTTCAAAAATCAGAATTATATGCAATTATGTTGGTGTTATCAAGTTTTCAAGAATCTCTTAATATAGTCATTGACTCTCAATATGCAGAAAGTGTTGTTCTACATATAGAAACTTCTGATCTAATTCAGGATAATTTGGACTTAACTTCACTGTTTCTTCAATTACAAGGAGTAATCAGAAACATAAATAATCCATTGTATATAATAACATAGATCAGATCTGATATGGGTCCACTAGGCCCTCTAGCACAAGGCAATGATGAAATTGATCAACTATTGACAGGAAACGTGTTAGAGGCCTCAGCATTTTATTTTTCAAAGACCATGTTAAGAGCAAAGGTTTAAAAAGAGAGTTTTCTATCACTTGGCAACAAGCCAAAGAAATTGTGTGAAAATGTTCCATTTGTTCTTTATATAACTAAACTCCACTACCTGCAGGAAGTAACTCTAATGGTAACCAAACAAATGAAATTTGGCAAATCACGTGTTTTATTTTATAGAGTTTGGTAAACTGAAATATGTGCACCATACTATAGACAAATATTCAGGGTTCCAATGAACAAAAGCCATAAGTTCTTAGAAGGCTGATTCAGTTATTATGCATTTATTAGAACTTATGCAAGTTATGATTATTCCTATACAAATTAAGACTGATAATGCTACAGCATATGTCTCTAATAAAATGGAAAGATTTTCTTACATATTATAAGATAAAACCTGTAACAGGTATGCCTCACAATTCTGCTGGTCAAGCAGTCATTGAAAATTTGAATCATACTTTAAGGGACATGCTTAACTAACAGAGAAGGTTATTAACACCCCCAGAGACCGATTACAGAATGCTTTATTGACCTTAAATTTCTTAAATGTTAATGAACAACAAACAACAGCTGCAATAAACACTGGGTTATAGAAAATAAAACTGCTGAATTATTTCAGCCTATATATTTCAAAGATATCCTAACTTCACAATGGACAGTAGGGAATGTGTTACACACTGGGGAAGAGGTTTTTCATATGTTCATACAGGAGAAGATGAATTATTGGTTCCTTCAAAACTAATAAAAATCAGATATCACAGAGGAAGACCACCTGAAAACATTGGTCACACACAAGTAGAGAGAAATCAAGAAGACCAAACAAAACAGGTAATATAAATTGATAATCCCTTCACATGGGAACAACTCTAAAACTGACCGAGACATAAAAAATGTCTCTAGCGGAATTTCAGCAGTGCATGGCCAACAATTCCTTGGCTATAATAGCCTCAATATTTATTATGCCATTCTTTTAATTGGCATTGATAAAATTGGTTCACAGTTTAATTTCATTCTGAACATCTCATACATTTATAATTTTAGAACTGTATAATGCTTATGAGAAATTATATGTTTGCAGAACAAAAGGAGTGAATATTGGAGATGCTGGACCAAACCTGACAGAAGCCTCCTTCCAGCATGCTGAGACATTGACACATCTGTTTCAGTATCTTCCATGTTCCAGAATTCTGCTTGATCCTGTCTCAACAGCTTCAATTGCTGTTTCTCATCACAGCCTGCTCCGAAGAGAGCTTTGAAGAAAGATACAAATCTTAATTGGTCCAGCGTTTTAGACTGTTCTAAACAGGACTTTTATTAACTCTTATTATTTTCTCAACATTCAAAGACTGGACCACAAATATTGCTTGCTTAATTAAACATGTTTTCATTTTTCTTTGGGTCCCCAGCAGTATTTCTGCATGTCCAAAATGTCAGCTAGAAGAAATCACTGATAATGATGTCCTATTTTTTTAAGGGGGAATGGGTAGGTTTGGGGTTGTTTTCTGTGGCTACAAGTGTTTATTGTCGTTGGGAGATATTTATAAATTAATAATGGTCTTACTCAGAGTGAAACTGTTATGTCCAGTACGGGAACCCCAAAAGACCAGGGATACACTCTGCTGTAAATACATGAGGTTTTTAAAATTGTATACATGTTTGGATATGGGACATAAACTTCCTGTGGACACAGGAGAGGAATGTAGCCCTGAGATCTAGGGAAACATGGTTTTTATGGAGCAAAACTGCAAGCAGGAACTTACATGCTTTGGCATTACATGATTGGGGAGGGGGAACTGACTTTTGAAATGATTGGTCCACTTTAGGTACTGAGACTACAAACAGTTCTAGCCTGGCCAGTTTCCTAGCAACTGTATAATTAGTGGGCAGGAAATAATGCAGTAAGGGTAATATGTCCCCTCAGGGCATTAAGGCTAGTTCTTCCACAAGGTGGCTGGACCTGTTTCCAACTAACTAGCCTTTATTCATGTTTCTGCTTTAAACTTTAAAACAATACCCACTGATTTTAAGTCTTTGGTCTCTCAAATCCACTTAGAATTAATGTAATTGAGATTTTAAAACTGAAATAAAATGAAGTTTCAAATCTTTCTTCCACCTGCTATTTTTCCCATAAACTCTACTGTGTGCCTTCCTTGTGAAAGGAACCTGACAATGTGCCAATAGGCCTGGTTCTGATATTTTTTTATTTCAATATATTATTATTATTATTATTATTTTGGGTTTTTGAGACAGGGTTTCTCTGTGTAACACTGGCTGACTTGAACTTTCTCTGTAGAACAAGCTGGCCTTGAACTCACAGATACTCACCTGCCTCTGCCTCTGCCTCCCAAGTGCTGGGATTAAATGTGCATGCCAAGGTGCTTGGCAGGACTTTTCTGTAGCCTGGTTGAAGTCATACTATGTAACTTAGAATATGTCCAGTGTTGTGAGTGTAAAGAGCTGGCAGGGGGCACAAGCCCTTGTTTTTTGGAGACAGGGTTTCTCTGTGTAGCCTTGCATGTCCTGGACTTGCTTTGTAAACCTAGATGACCTGGAACTCATACCATTGCTTGCCCCACTGAGGGTCACAGGCATGTGACATCACAGTTGGCTTTTGTTATAATCCTTAAAAATGATTTATAATCTCTGTCTACCTTCCCAAGACCAGGCCTGTTTTGACTGGGAGAGTCGGCACTCACTAAAATAAAGGGGGCTAGGGACCCCAGGATTCCTTTTTCAGTGAGCAGGGACTGGTTGGGCCCTGGCTGAATAGAAGAATTTAAACTGGACACATTTAAACTGGGATTATGTAAATTTGTGGCTGGGGCTGTGTGTGCAATAAACTAGCTTTACTTACTAATGGAAAGGTGTGCTTTTTTCCCCCCTCTCTTAGGAAGTGTAATTCTCATCTGATTGTTTGTTTTTATATGTATGAGTGTTTTGTCTGCATGGGTAGGTGTGCCTGTGTATCAGATGGAGGTGAAGGTGTGTGAAGAGGGCAGAAGAGGGAGCTAAATTCCCTGGAACTGGACTTACAGATGGGGGTAGATACCAGGTGCAAAACAGAACTGGTCCTTGGCAAGAACAAGTACTCTTAACCCCTGAATCATCTCTGTAGCCCCTGAACTATAAAAGGCATCCATGATCTCGTCCTCAGTGTTGTGGCATATTGGAAGAAATCCTCTCACAATATTGACCATAAATCTAGAAGGCGGTCACTGAAATTTCTGGGATCCTGCGATGCTCTGCAGCCAGCGTGACCTTGCCCCCGGTTCTATGGGGTTAGTAAGGAAAGTGGAAACCACATTGCAGAACACCATCATGCTGGGGTGTCAGAAGCCTGGCTTCTGTAAATATGTAAATCTCTAGCCAGTAAAGTGATGATGTACACTCCTCAGTGATGGGACAGCTGGGTATCCCAGGATACAGTAGAAAGCAGGAGTTGTGTCCTTGTTGAATATATGACAATTGTCATGGCCTGAGAGCACAGATTTGGGTCACTCCAAATTCCATGTTCCAATGTGGAGGGAGTCCCATGAAATATTTATAATATCAGAACAGCCATAAATGCTCTTCAGTTAGACCTTAGAAAAGTTGGTTATGGCAAAGCATAGAAAACTCAGCTATGAGACTCCAATGCCATCAGGTGAAATTCTTAACATTGGGCCTGCCAGACCCTTGTGTTCTAGTTAGCACCACCCTACAGGTATTCATCAGTCCTAGGATACTAGGTTCAATAAAGAGGCTGGCAAGGAATGGCTAATAGGGGCTGAAGAGGGCCAAGACAAATTGTTATTAGGCTTTGGACACACCGTCTCCACCTCACTCCAGTTCTGATTGGTCGGTCAGATCTGTCCACATGTTTCCTCTGTGGGAATTCTCATTCCTATGATGAGGTAGGTGTTCAGGTTCAGGGTTTGCAAATCTGTCAACGTGGGAAGACATTCCCACCGAACTCCACAGGCAACAAGTAAAATCCAAGAGCAAATGAGAAGGACAGACAGGCGACTGATACCAGAAACCGCCTCAGTGTTCCTGAATTATAGGAATATCCACACACACACATAGCAATATTTGCAGTCTGTCTCTATCTTTCTCTCTCCCTTTCTTTCTCTCTAAAACATATACACCCCAAATGAATCATGAACAGAGCCTCAGAGTGGATTGCTGGGTGATGCAGATGACTGTGCTGTGGTGGCCAATAAAAAATAAATAGCAGAGGAAACAGTAGCAGCAGATAATCAAGAGACATCTTAGAATTCTGGGATTGCCCTTGACAATGGCCAGGAAAGGCTTAGTACTTCACAAATTGACCCAAAAGCAAGGCAGTGATAGCAAAGAAGCACAGAGCTGCACCAAACCCATGACCAGAAAACCCTAAATGGCAGGCCAGATCATTAGTTTGGGGAGGTGGATTTATGTCATGGGACACAGTTTTGTATTTCATAAAGAGGAAATTGTCAGCCTCCAATATTCCAGAAATCAATAAAACGGTTGAGGTGTCTAATGTTATTAATAAAAAGAGGAAAGAAAAAACACGAGGGAAATGTGGATGCGGAGATACAGATATTCACTCACATAGAAATACCACGAAAGCATGAAACCAGAAGCCACAGGCATACAAAAGAAGTGAATATATATTGTAGCCTTGACAACCCACAAATATGCCCTTGAATATTTCTGTTGCCATCTGTTGCCGCTCATGGGGCTAACAGATTAGTCTGGTTTTTTTGCTCTTTGGAGAAAACTATCTTTAAAATTTATTATTATTATCATTTAAAGAGGTAGTGAGTGTTATTTTTGGAGGGAGGGGATCTTTTTTTTTAAATATATTATTTGTAGAGTATTCTGTCTGCATACCAGAAAAAAAGGTGCCAGATCTCTCTATAGATGGTTGTGAGCAACCACATGGGTGCTGGAAATAGAACTCAGGACCTTTGGAAGAGAAGCCTGTGCTCTTAAGCTCTGTGACATCTCTCCAGCCCCTTCATTTATTATTATTTTATTATTTAATATTTATTGATTCATTTTACATCCCTGTCGTAGACCATTCCCTCCTCTCCTCCTGGTTCTACTCTCCCTGTTTCCCCTATCAGCCCTCACCTGGCTCCTCAGAGAAGGGGATCATCCCCTCCCCTGTGTCCACCCACCCATGCCACCATATCAAGACACATCAGGACTCAGTGAATCCTCTTGCCCTGTGGTGTGGCAAGGTAGCCCCAACAGGGGAATGTGATAGAAAAGCTAGCTTGTGGGTCAGGGTGCATTCATAGGTGTGTTGGTCCTGCTGTGTTTACAAGGCCTTGTTACCCTCCTGTCCTTCATCCTCTTTGGTGCTTACACTCTGCACAGAGTTCCTTGAGCCCTTAGGGGAGGGAATTGCTGGAGACATCTCATTTAGGGTGGAATGGTCCAAGGCCTCTCACTGTCTGCAAATCAACTGGATGTGGGACTCTGTATTTGTTCCCATCTGCTGCAGGAAGAAGTATTCTATGATGGCTGAACAAGGCACCGATCTGTGAATACAGCTGTGCTCCTTTGGCACAACTATAGCATTTACATTACTCTGATGTCCCTGGCCTGTGTAGACTCAGGCTCCTGGCCACCCAAGCCATGTTGGATCAAGGTTCCTTTTCATGGAGTGGGCCTCCTGAAACTCAACCAAATATTAATTGGTCACTTCCATGAAATTTGTGCCACAAGCGCACCAGCAAATCTTGTAGGCAGGTTACCATTGGAAAGTGAAGGGTTGGTGTGTACTTTCCTCTTTAGGTGGACTATGGTGAATGTGAAGGAGAACACGAGCAACCACAAGCATGCATGCCATGTCTTCAATGTCTTATGTATTGTTGAAAAAGCAGGCACTTGAGAATAACTATAAAGTTATGCTCCAAGAATCTGATACTTGGTGGAAATTCAACTTACAGGAGTTAGCATGGCACCTCTTCATTTTCCTAGTTCCTTATTCTGTATCCTGTTATTTTCAGGTATTTCAGACTGAACAAAAAGCATCTTTTCAGGCTGGAAATGGACTGTAGTTTTCAGGTTAGATATATCAGTAGCATAAAATTTGGTCAGTGGTGAACTATACTTATCTGTGTGCATTATTAAAAATATCTAGATTGCAACATGTTTACAGTCAAGAATGGACTTATATGTACTATAGGGAATTTATGTAGATAATTCACAGTATGATTGCTTAAAACTCTGCAAAAGTTTACTGTTATTTCATTCACTTCCTTCTTTTATATTTATCCTCCTTCATAATTAGAGTACCTCCCCTGGTTTATCCCAATCAGATCAATTGTTCATGCCATTGTATTGGTTACACACCATGCCTTCTTGTTTCTACAGTTATTCCATGATGAATACCCACAAACCAACATTTGGAGCTAGATGCCCCAAAGTAGAGAATGAAAGAAATGTGTCTTATGGATATGGGTTACCTAAATTATGTTTTTTTTTTACTTACATCTATTTATATATATGATATTTATCATGTTAAACATATTTATGACTTTCCATTTCCTACATATTGTGAACAGAATACCAATGAAGGTGACTGAGCAAGTATTTGTAGAGTGGGTTGTCGAGTCATTTTTAAGTATGTCAAGGAAAAGAGAGCAGAGTCAGGCAGCAAATTTATAATTTCTGTTTAGAAAATTCTCTACTCTGATTTCTGGAATCGCTCAGCTGTTTAAAAGACACACCACCAATGCCTTTCCAGAAATTGATTTTCATGATTGGTCTATAGAAGAATCTCAGGTATCACCCAAAGCCCTGTATATAATAGGGCTAAACACTCCGTAAAATAACAAAGAAAACAAGTGTTTGTTCATGTACTATTTATCTCAATTACTATCATGTAATTACATTTTGAATATTGTCCACAAGTTAATAAGTAACGTGAATATCTTACTAAAATTATTTCAGCAGCAGCTTCTATTCTGAAATAGAATGTCTGTGATTGTGAGACAAAGTGAGGAGCTCTTATTTTTGTTTAAATATACATTTCAGAAAAAGGTTACTTAAAAGTATGTAAATAATTTAATTTTAGTATACTAATGGGGTTTATTAGAAAACTAATACATCAAAAGGATCAATTTTTATTTGCTATTTTTTGTTTTTAATAAATCTCAAAGAGTTCTTATCAGGTCTTAAGAGAATAATGTAGCACTTAGGGAAAAAGATGCATCCCAGAAGTCCTGCACTGGAGGCCAAAATGGAGAAGACTTCCACAGCCACCATGGCTTTGCCCTTGGTGCTCTGGTAGACAGGGATGAAGGTGACCCAGACACTGCAGAACACCAGCATGCTGAATGTCAGGAACTTGGCCTCATTGAATGTGTCAGGCAGGTTCCTCACCAGAAAGCCACAGTGAAACTGCCTAGGGCCAGGGACCCTAAGTAGGCCAGCACACAGTAGAAAACAGTTACTGAGCCCTTGTTGCATAAAATGATGACTTGAGCATTTTCAGAGTGTGCATCAGTGTCAATATAGGGAGGTGAGGTTCCCAGCCAGACTCCACAGAGAATAAGTTGGATCAGGACACAGATGGGAATGACAGCATTATAGACACCTGAGACAAAGAATCTTCTCATTGTTCTCCTGGGTTTCATGACTCTAAAGGCCAGAATTACAGTTATAGTTTTTGCCAAAACAGTGGAAATAGCCAAGGTGAACACAAGTGCAAATGTTATTTGTTGCAGTATGCAGGAGGTTGTGTTTGGACGGCCAATGAAGAAAAAAGAGCAGAGGAAACAGAGGAGGATGGAGATGAGCAGGATGTAGCTGAGAGTCCGGTTATTGGCCTTAACAATGGCTGATTCTCGGTGTTTAAGAAAGATCCCCAAAACTGCAGTTGTGCTGACAGAGAAGCATAGGGCTGTGCAGGCTAGAGCCATTCCCAGAGGATCTTCAAAGGACAAGAAGGTCAATCTCTTGGGCAGGCAATAGTTTCTCTCAGGGTTTGGGTACTCTTGACTTGAGCAAGGGATGCACACCTGCTGATCTGAGGGGAGGAAGTGAATCAACATTTCAGCTTTTACAATTATTTAGTCATTGCACATTTAATTCATGAGAGTGCTTTCCATTGATAAGTGTATCCTGGCATATTCTGCTTTCTGATACTGCCAAGGAAAGAACTCTTTATAATTCCCATTTTTACTCTTTATCTTCTTTAGTAAACAATAAGGTTTCTGCTGAAGAATTTATCAGTTTCTCTAGGGCAGTGAAATATATATTACTCATATTCAGACACAGTAACACTATCAAGCAGTTCTTCAAATGCTTTTTATATACTGTGAGTTTCTAAGTATGTATACAATACAAAGTATTTTGATCACTTCCATGTATAAAAATATACTTCATTAATTCCACCATTATGGGTTCTTCTCAATTTTCTTGTTACTCACAGTTTTAATGGATATTTGTTACCCCACTTCTATATATTTTTTCTAAGAAAACATGGGAATAAGTTATATCTGACCTCCATGGACTATGGGGCAATTCTGATTTGGCAGTAAATATACAACACTTGCATTAACAAACAGCAGCTATCTGCTCAGATCAACTAGTACCTATCTCAGATGTGGAAGTTGCAAATAAATTTCTATAGTCTTTGACATCCTTTGACTCAGGACAGGACTCTTAATATTTCATTATTAATTCCAAAATATGCCTGGGAATTGTTCTAATTTTCACTCTTGTTCTTTCAGTAATATTCTGAAGACTGAAAAATGACCTAAATGTCATATAAGAGTGCCATAAATCTATAAATATTAAATCAGAAAGGGAGAATGACACAGCCATATTCACTGAAATTTTTGCGAGTCATGAAGCCAGCACAGTTGCTTAACACAATCCCAGATTGTTAGGATCACTGTTATTCTATATCTAACTTTTTTCCATGTGTTGTATTATAGGGGACGTTCTACAATATGATTCAATTTCTGGTTGTTGTTTTTTTTCCTACAGAAAAGTTATGTTTGAGTCTTTTTAATGAAAATTCTAAACTTAATATATCTGTCCACTGTTTGGAAATCTTCTATAGGCCCTGGAGATCATTAAGCACAGACAAGCAGATAGAGAGATGATGCCATCATTTCAGGAGTTTTCTTGGGCTATATGCCCCTAAACAGTATATTGGTGCAGGGTAAACAAAGACAATATGCAAACCCTGAGAAGCCAAGAGATTTGAGTTAAAATTTATATTTCTTTTATTATAGGCTGAGAACTCCCTGTAAATGTTGTTTAAAGATATGACAATGGAGCATACATTCCTGATGAAATAAAATTTAATAAATAAGAATTGACTAAAATAGACTAAATCTAATTTATAGCATAGATGATAATACATTTAGTGAAAGGAGTTATTTATTATTATTTTCTATTCATAAAAGACAAGTTCATGTATTTTCTGTGTCTCTGGACTGCAATCAGAATGCAATCGTTCTGCAAACACTGCCATCCTAAAAGCAGGCTGTAATATAGTAAATGTGTTTTCTTTTAAGGAGACATCCTTTGGATTCCTTAAAGTAGAGTTATTGAGCTAAAAATAATAATATCTGTTCCTTTTGTATTTTTTAAATTGTAACTGAACTTGTAACCGTGGATATGTAATTGAAAAAAATCATACACCCACTCTGAATCACTTGTGTAATCATTAGTCTGTGTTTGTACTGTGTAACTTGTATAAATAGAGAAGTGCCTTGTGAGGACATCCTTTGTTAGAGCATCCGTAAGATATCTTAAGAGAACATCCTTATGGTATCTTGCAGGTACAATATTTAACCCATGAAAGCACTCTTCCTATTTCCTGCAGCAGTAGATTAACCTTCCCCCTTTCCTGCCTTCTCCCTATATAAGTTGGGTAAAAATTTTTAATAAACGGAAGCCTTGATCAGATGAACAGACTTGGCTTTCATTTCTTGCTTCTCTTGTTCCTTTTTCCCCCATTCCTTCCAATCTATCCGCCTTAGGAACCCCATTGAAGCCCCAAGGGTCGGGGCAATCAAAGAAATAAAGTAATCAAAGATTTTCTACAATTCAATGAAAATGAAGACACAAAATGCCCAAACTTATGGGACACAATGAAAGCAGTGCTTATAAGAAAGTTGATAGCACTCGGTGCTTTCTTAAGGAAATTCGAGACATCTCATACAAGCAATCTAAGGACACACCTGAAAGACCTAGAAACAAAACATCAAAAAAGATATAGACACACTGAAGAAGAGTAGATGGCTGGAAATAATCAAACTCAGTGCTAAAATCAATATACTAAAACCAAAGTGATTAAAGAGCCAAAAAAAAACATTTTTTTACTTCTTTGAGAGAATCAACAGCATAGACAAGCCCTGAAACAAAGTAACAAAAGGCAGAAAGACAGTACTAAAATGAACAAAGTTGAAAATGAAAAGGGGGACATAAGGACAGACACAAAGGAAATCAAAAAGAATCTTTAAGTGGTACTTCAAAAGCCTATACTTTACAAAAACTTTATATAGAATGCACAATTTTCTTGATAGATTCCACTTACCAAAGTGAAATCAAGATCAAGTAAATAAATTAAATAGGCCTAACTCCCCTAAGTAAATAAAAAAAGATATAGACACACTGAAGAGGAGTAGATGGCTGGAAATAATCAAACTCAGTGCTAAAATCAATATACTAAAACCAAAATGATTCAAAGAGCCAACAAAACCATTTTTTGATTTCTTTGAGAAAATCAACAGCATAGACAAGCCTTACAAAATTGCCTAAGGGTTGGCCTTTTTCAGTTTAATAAATAATGATAGATTCTCATCATTATAATAATGCTTCTTCCTTCTGACTTTTTATTTTTTTAATAAAATTTTTCATTTTTAAAATAACATATTTGCCTCACTATACCTCTTTGTTCTTCTTTCCAGACCTTCTCCTGGACCCACCTTATATTTAGTGTCTCTCAAATTCATGGACTCTTTCTCATTAAATGTTGTATTTGTGTCTTTGTCTTTTTATTCATAAATACTACTTGCTCATTCCATGTGATGTTACATGTATATGTTATCACATGGTTGACCATAACCTTAAACAGGCAGCCATACTTTCATTTACGAGGACTGGCTTTTTCTGCTATTGTTGGTACTTGAAATGTCAACTTTAAGTGTTTTAAATGCAATTCCATTTCTTGTGTATTGAGGAAACAATTACACATCTACTTTTCCTGGAGTTACTTTCAGGCACCGATCATTACATTTGTTTATTACAGGAATATAATTCGATCTTGGACAACTGGATACCTCACATTCAATAGGTAGCCTATAGCATGGATCACTGTAAAAGTTGAGATGGCCATTCCATGAACCAAAAGAAAGGATTTTTAGGTAGGTTAATTTTGACACAACAGCAAGAGAACTGCCACTCAAACCTCACACAATGTGTGCATTGCGTGGAATCAGTAGTGGTTACTTATGGATTCAGGGATGAGTGAAAGAGACATAGAGAAGAGAACTACATTATGATACCATGGTCACTTCTTAGCTTTCCCATTCTAGATTTCCAAGCAGTTTGAGGAAATATATTATTTTTATACCTGTCTGGTTGGAAATGTGCTGCTCTGGACAAAATACACAAGAAAAACAGCAAATAGGTCTTTCTTCTTGTGGAACTTTCCAGAATCCTGGACCACAGCTCTGTGAACATACAGATTGAGGAGTCTGAGGGAAACAGAGAAAAACTGGTCATAATATTGTACATTAATTTAAAATAATTTAGGCTAAATAGCTTAAATGCACATATCCTATGGAAATTCTTTGTGTTTATGAGGAACTCAGAGGGTTTAATATGGGAGTGTAGAATGGAGATTTGAAGCTAGCACACTTCCCAATGCTAAATGTTCAAATCCTTTTATGGTGGCTAATGTGTGACACACTTCTTCCTAGCCTTCGTGAAATGTGTATGATGTCCATATATTCTCTTCTATGAGGCAGCAAGCCAGAACTCATTTTCCATATGAATTCAGGAACAGTTGGATTGTCAGACAGAAACCCAGTCCCTCTTTCCTCATCTATTTCTACCTTTACATTTTCAGTCATGTAGTAATACCCATGCACTCTGATTCACCTGCAAAAAGGAAGTTTAGTTTTCTCATGAAAGATGGTTTGGCCATTGGTAAATTATGATCTATTACTCTGACTTTTACCCTTAATTCCCAATGCTAGGAATAGTTTCCTTTTTAAACATTAGTGATATTGTTACATAGGATTTTCACCAGTTGCACAATAGTTAATCACATTAACTACTAAACTAGGACAACTTTAGTTTGTTATATGTTAAAAATTGTGTAGGACAGGAACAAACATTTCTATCTATTCTTAGACCTCTTTTTTGCCTTTATTTGGATTCATTTTCTATCTCATAAATTTTAATATATGAATAGGAATATACTTCTGGATAACTGGCTCAGCAGTTAAGAGCCCATACTTTTTTTTTTTTTTTTTTTTTTGCAGAGAAATATGAGTTTACTTCCTGGTACACATATCTGGCAGCTCATATACATTTGTTACAGAAATGTGTTGTATCAAAATCCATAGTTTATTTCTTGTTCATACTAATTCACAAACTTGTAAAATTATTGATATATTTGAGTATGAATTGTGTTAATGAAAGAATGCTTGAGCATGATCATGCATGCTATATTAAAAATATGTGAATATGTACATACATTTGTATGCATGTGTGTGTACACATAGAAACCCATACACTTACACATCTATAAAACCATGAACACTCATTCATTGACTGCAGCACGAATGAACACACATTGAAAATCAATTCATCTAATTCTATCTGCATGCAGTAGTTTACATTATGAGTTTGTTTGTATGTATGTTTATATGTGGACATATACATAATTCTGAAATACTGGTTTATTTCTGAAAATAATCAAATTGGACTGAAGAGATGATTTAGTGTTTGACATTCTTGTCACATGATCATGAATACCTGAACTGATCATGCTGAAGGGATAGAAAGAAAAGTTGAGTGTAGAAAATATAACTGTAATAGAAATTTTGTGGTCATGAAGACAAGAGAAAGTCAAAGAAATGCTTTCCACTGAAAAACAATAAGCATAGGTTTCAGAGAGATAACCAGTTTAAAAATAAAAGGGAGAGCAACTGAGGAAGATAACCAGTGTTGAGTGTGGCCCTAACAAGCACATGTGCTCAGTCACACACAAGCTCACAATCACAATAGAGATAAGAATGTAGAATATAAGAATCATTTTAAATTTTCAGAGAGACATCATACAATCAGGGAGGTAAGACACATACTAAACACAATAAAGGCTAATATATATATATAATATATATATATATATATATATATATATATATATATCAAGCCAATAGCCAACATCAAGTTAAATGGACAAAAACTTCAAACATTCCTGCTAAAATTAGGGACAAGGCAAGGCTGCCAATTGCACCATAACTCCTCAATACAGTGCTTGAAATTCTACCCAAAGTGATAAAACAAAGGAGATCAAAGGGATACAAGCAGGAAGAGACAATCTGAAAGTATCATTATTTGCAGATGATAAATGACCCCCAAGATTCTACCAGTGAAATCCTACAGCTGCTAAACAATTTCAGTGAAGTGTCTGGATACAAAATTAACTAAAAAAATTCAGTAGACTTTCTGTACAGAAGTAACAATAAGGCTGAGAAAGAAACTAGGTAAAAAAACACACTTCATAATAGCCACAAATACTATAAAATATCTTGATTTAACTCCACCAAAGCAATTGAAAGACCTGTATGACAAGAACTTCAAGTCTTTGAAATAAGAAACTGAAGATTTTAGAAGATGGAAAGAACTCTCATGATCATAGATTGTTAGAATTAACATCCTACAAATGGCCATCTTGCCAAAAGCCATCCACAGATTGAATGCAATTCCCATTAAATTCCAACACAGTTCTTTACAGACCTTGAAAGTTCAACCATTAACTTCATATGGAAAAATAAAAGACCCAGGATAACCAAAATAATTCTGTACAATAACAACTTTTGGCAGTATGAACATCCCTGATTCAAGAAATACTACATAGCAACAGAAATAAAACCTGCATGGTATTGGCACAGAAACAGATTGGTTGATCAGTAGAACAAAATTTAAGGTCTAACTTGATGTCTACATGTAGAAAATGCAAATAAACCTGTATGTATCATCCCGCACATACTCAAGTCCAAGTGGACCAAAGAACTTGAAGTAAAACCAGAAACTCTAAATCTCTGGTTTTATCTAGAAGATAAAACATAAAACATAGAAGATAAAGATATAGTCATCAAAATGACTTTAAGATTACTCCAGTCAGAATGGCTAAGATCAAAAACTCATGTGACAACACATGCAGGCAAGGATATGGAGAAAGGGAAACCCTCCTGTGTTGCTGATGGTATTGGAAACTTAAACAGTCTCTCTGGAAATCAAGCTGGCATTTTTCTCAGAAAACTAGGAAGAGTTCTACCTCAAGACCCTGATATACTATTCCTGAACATTTATTCAAAAGATTCCTACCATACAACAAGGACATTTGCTCAGCTATGTTCATAGTGGCTATATTTTTAATAACCAGAAACTGGAAACAACTTAGATACCCCTGAACAAAAGAATAGTTAAAGAAATTATCCTACATTTATACAATGGAACTTTACCCAGCTATTAAAAACAAGGAAATCATCAAATTTGCAGGCAAATGGTGGGAACTAGAAAAAAATCATCCTGAGTGAAGTAACCCAGAAGCAGAAAGAGACACATGGTATATACTTGCTTATAATCAGATATTAGTTCTATAGTACAGGATAAACATACCACAATCCACAGACACAAAGAAGCTAAGTAAGAAAGAGGACCCAAGGGAGGGTACTGGAATGTCACAAAGAAGGGGAAATAGATTAGACAGCAGAATTAGATGAAGAAGGGGAACTGGACAGGAGATGTAACTGTGACAGGAAAAAAAGAGTGGGGATCAGATGTGGGGACAATGTGGTGAGAGGCTCTAGGCCTGAGAACAAGAAAGGAACACAAAGAGAGTCATCTCATTCTCAAGATGGAGGCCAGTGACAGTTTAGGTTCCTGGGAGGATATGGCTGTGTTCTAGCTGAGACTCCTAACAGAGGGAGATAGGAAGCCTGAAGTGACCATATCCTAGCCAGGCAGGAATAGTGAAGTGAGGAGAAAACAACCCATCAACAAAACCTTTTATCCAAAAATTACCCTGTATTCAAGAAGTGCAGGAATAAAGAGGGACCAAAGATTGAGGCAAAGTCCAACCATTGGCCCAACTTGACCCACTGCACAGTAGAGAGCCTTACAGGACAGTTGTCTGGGAGGCTCCACCTGGAGGGGACAGGAACCCTACAATAAGACTAACAGAGACCACTAACTCAGACCCATGGAGGATTACAGAGACTGAGTCATCAACTAAGGAGCATGAATGGTGTGGACCTAGACACTTTGCACATATATGGACTATGAGTAGCTTGGTCTTCATGTGGGTCACCCAGAGATTGTCGTTGTGGAGCCTGTTTCTAACCTGGACTTTATTGCCTGCTTTTGGAGTACTTCCCCTATCAGGGTTGCCTTAGTTGGCCTCAGTTGATGATGATATGGTCAGTCCTGATGTTGCTTGATGTTCTTGAGAGAGTTTATATGGTGGGAGGGGAGATCCCCTTTTCTGGGGGTAAAGGGAGAAGGAGAGGGGAAGAAAGGGGAAGGGGGAAGCTGGTAGGTGAGGAGGAAGGGACCATCTTGGGATATAAAGAAAGTAAACTAAAAATAAAAACAATTATTTTAAAATCTCAAAGAGACATCACACCATCAGTTTTAATAACTCTTTGTAAGTATTTCTCTGCATACTAAATATTGTAAAATTCCAGACCTGATTGAAGTTGCTTGGCCATTTAATGAGAACTTCATTGACGAAAAAGCCTTGGTCTTGTGGACTCTTGAAGACAAACTCTCCCACTTTAACTAGTAACAAATTATGCTTCATATGTTCCACAAAATTTTGTATATCATACGTTTCCATAATTTTCTTGTTTTCATCAAAGCTTATTTCATCTCCAGCAGCATTTGTCACTTTAATTTTTCTCAGAAATGGATGCAGCTGAAGAGAGACGTCATTTGATATGAGTGGCCCATACAAATTACTGGTTGATGATATCTAAGAGAAATCCATTCTCTCCTTCTCTAACATGGCTTTGTTCTTTTAAGAGTCTTAGTTTGTTTAGGTGTCCCCCCACTTGTTTTAGTGAGATGAACAGTTCTCCCATGAAAGTAAGGCAAGCGTTACTGAACACAAGTAGAAATGTTGTCTAAGATACAGAAAGTGTAGAGCAGATTCTTAGAGGGAACAAGGCCCTGTGTCTTTCCCCAGCAACAACAAAATATCTCTAATTAGAAAATGTAAAATTTTGTAGAGGAAATTTTGAGTAAAATGTAAACAACATTATTTCAGTGGTTTCATATTTATTAAGATATGTCCATTTTTAGTGCCACACAAAGAATATAAGTGTGTTTCAATTAGGTAAACAGTTATACATATACATACAGATTTCGTTAATGAGATTATATTAGTAGGAGTTTATACAAAGCTCCAGATTCATTTAAAATGTATATTAAATAACACAAAATTTATGTCAGTTATAACTCAGGAAATGGAAAAGAGACATGCCACCTGGCTTCATTCCTCTTTGGGTCACAACATTTGACTTTCATCTCTGATATGAACACTATGTGGGGCAATATGCACTACAAATATGTCTGGTGCCTTTGAAGGCCGGAAGAAGTTGCTGGATCCCACAGAAGTGGAGTTACAGACACTTGTAAACTTTTTTTTTTTTTTTTTTTTTAATGCAGTTTATTCAGGAACCTTGAACAATCCTCAGACCCAGGGGAAAGCCAGCCCACAGCTTAAATAGCCTCTGGGTAGCCAACCCAGGCGTGCCACGTGGGCAATGCAGATAGGTCCACATACATGGAAGCAAGCCAGATCCTCAGCCTTAGCCAAATGTGGAATTGTTCGTGACAGAGAGCACTCACCATCGGAAGGTGGAAGAGCGAAAACCAGCTCCATCTTTAAGGCATAGCATTCGCAGCTCTCTACAGTTCCCCCTTTTTGTTTTAGACGCATCAGGCAAGAGTAGAGGTCTGATCTCTGATATTAGAAATAAATTGGGACTTTGTACTGATGTTCATTTAGGTGTCATCCACCCAAAGAGCATCAGACCCGTCCGATACCTTTTTCTCAGAGGTGGGACCTGGGACATCAACCCGCATGCAATCAGACATGCTCTTCTCTGGGTCGAAAGCGGCCTCGATCCCCTGAGTGCAGTGCTTAGCCTCGCATCCTGAGCGTAACATTTTAGCTTTTATGGTATCCAACCATGCTTGGGGAGAATGTCCTGCTTCAATGGCTGTAAAGGCCTGAATGATCATGGCTGCATCACACTGTTGTGAGCATATCTGAAACATTGGGAGAATTTTCCCACCCGATTCTCAACCGATTCCCATTGATTATTGCCAGGAGTTTGTCTCTATTTTCTATGAAGCATTTATTCTGTTATATTTCCTGCAGGCTGTTGCTAGGAGAGTTAACTTTGTTTTCTGCCAGGTGTACATTCTGTGATATTTCCTGGTACCTGAATTCAGTTCCCAGTCAAGATCTTTATTTCAAAATGGAGTTATATTTAGGCTATCTTAAGCTCTTCATTTCCCTCTTTCCATGTAACTGAAGAGGCCAATCTAGGGCTCTTACAGTTTAAGGTCATCTCTGAGCTGACTGAATTGGGTTTTTATTACCATTAACTGTATAGTTTTTAGTCTTTTTAAATATTTTAACAACTTGTTAAGTAAGCCTGATCCAAAAATGGCCAAAAGCAAAAGATTCTGCCCTTGAGCTGCTATAACTCTGGCTTTGTACATCCAGTATTGTATTGCAATTCTAGTTTCTGCTCCAGCTAAGCAATCCCCAAGATAATAGTTAATATCAGGGAGCCACCTTTGACTTAGCATTTCAGCCTGTAGGAGGGATTTTGGACCAGTGGTCTTGTCTTCTGAAACTACTTCAGTGCTGACAGTGGACCGTTGACATCAGGGGCTAGGAAGGCTGAAATGCCAGTCAAAGGCTGGGCAATGGGGCAGTCCTCAGAAACGTCTGGTTAGGTGGTCCATCCAAGGAGGCAGTGAGTAATCATGACAGCTTCCAGGAAGTTCAGATCTCAGCTTGCAGTTTCAACCAGATGAAAATCTGCTGAGACAAGTTTAAACTAAAACAGAAATTAAAATTTGTCTAATCTCATGACTTTTTGATTTTCTAAAACATTTTGTGAATAACAGGTAAAACTGCATCCAATGGAATGAGCAACAATTTAAGTGTATCCATGATCTGAAACTAACATTTTAACTGTGGATACAGCTATTGGTAATCAGCCACCAATAGAGCTGGGCCACTTTTTGTCAGATCTTCTTAGCATTTATTTTTAGTTCCCATCTCCATGTTACACTGGAAAGTTAGGCAGAAATACATTAGTGGCTTTAGTGCTGAACTGTGGACTTCCCTTAACAAAGCAACTTAAACAAAACATTTATTTATATCCTCCAATCTTTTTTGTATTTATAAACCCTAAAACATTTTTCCAAATCAGACAACATTTTTTAGATTCTCAAAATGTAAACTCTTATATCTTTACACCCTATATAAACTCCCATTATCTTTTTATCTAGCCATCCATTATAAGACATAGATAATTAACATGAAGCCTGTAGGCTAGGCAAACCTGCTTGCCTTCTTTAAATAGAAAACCTTGTACCTGGTAATTTTAACTAACTAATGAATTAACCAATACACTAACAATGGATCTAACTATCTGCTCTTTAGCTGCAAGGCTACCATTATCTTGCTTAGCCATCAATGTAATCAGAGACCTGAGAAGGATAAGTATATACCAATCCATGTACCAATCAAAATGACAGTGACAACTAGTCAGTCCATTACTCTAGGCAGCTGTCCTTGGCTCCGGTGGTCTCATGGCATCATGAGCAGGGCAGTCCAGCAATCAGGCACAGAAGATGAGAGACTGTTTCTGTGGAGAAAGAAACGAGAGAATGGCCTCACCTCGCCCTTAGCAAAGTGAAATATTGACTCTCCAGGTGTCCACAGTTTTGTCCACAGTTTAGGCGGGGCCCAGGCAGTGGGCCAGTTGGGGCAGTCTTGCCCAGTGGCTAGCATACCATAATCCAGAGTCACATTGTGCCCAAATCTTCTTGGAGACCTTGGGGGAGCTACTGCCAGGATTTTGGGACTCTCTGTCATAATAAACTTACACATGTTAAAATGCCATATTTATCAGATCTCTGACAAGCTTGAGGGCCAGCATATCTGAATTATTTTTTTTTTTTTTTAAATTATTTATTTTAAATTGCATCATATGAAATAGAATGCCATAATCTCTAATTTTGGCATATTTTTAAATGAATATTTTTAAACCCATATTTATCTTTAGTAGATCTATGTAGGCCAACTTTATAATTGCCCATCCTAGGCTTAACTTTAAAAACATAAACAAAATACCAGATAAAACCCATTCTTATAACTAACTGCATTTATTAGCAGTTATTTATTTATATTTATATAAATATATAGTTATATAGTTATTTATGTTTATTAGCATTACTTTAAATATCTTTCTGAACTAAAATCAAAGCAAAACTTTTAATCAAATACAATACATAGAATGGCCAGAAAATCTTGTCATTCTATCATATTGCATTAAAACTGAACAGCAAAAAAAGCATAAAGGACAAAAATTTCATTTAGAGACAGCATTAAATAATTTATATAGGAACTGGCAACCATGCATATATTTTTATAATAATTAAGAATGAGTTGAATATAACCCTATATAAACCTGGGCTAAACAGCGTAAGAAAATATTTTGCATTGAAAAAAACATTAGCCTTTCAAATGAAGTGCAATATATCTTACAGTTCTTTCTCAAATCATGCTTGCAGGTGTAAAAACCAAAGCAAATACAATTTATATCTTTTATAACAGTCTGTATATCTTTAGGTTAGACTTTTCCCAGCTCCATTCTTTTGATTTAACCAGACATTTTTTTAAATTTTTAAACCATATAAAAGTTTTTATCAGAATCATTTTTATTATTTTATCAAAATTATAATTTTTATAATTGGCTCAAATAGTATAACTTGGTTTTATTTGGTAAAATTAACAAAACAAATATCAAAGTCTTTTGTTCTCCCCCAAAGGATTGAGAAACTGTTCCAAGTTCTCTGTTAGAATGCCTAAGGTCATTGTCTAAAATACCTGATAAACTTTAAAATGCTTTATTGCCTTAAACATAGTTTTTTTTTTTTTTTTTTTTTTTCAATATCAAAATAAGGTACCCTTTTTAGGAATGAAGTCACAAAATATAACCATAATTTTAAAAGGCAAAACCAAATTTTATCAATGCAAACAATTCAGTCCTTTTAAAATCAATATTAAATGTATTATTTTGATGTTGGCTGCCAGCAAAAGAAGTTCCTATATATAAACACATGAAGGTGCACTTTTAATATTTTATATAAACATAGTTTTAAACCTTATTATTTTTATAATCCTGGTTTTTAAAACAGGACAGAAATTATGTGCAGTATTGACTTAATAATCAATAACATATATCAAGATATATAGAACATAGTTAACTTATATTCACAACAAACAAACAAAATTACAAAACTTATTTTTATTCCCTTTAGCTGTCATTTCAAGGGAGGTACATCTTCTTGTTACCTGTTAAATCCAATTTTTATGACCATAGAGGCTTGCAGCCTTTTTTTTTTTTTTTTTTTTTTTTTTTTTTTGAGAAGCTGCTGTTGCCCCTTTAAGAGCTGCCTGCTTGCACAGAAGCCTTAAACATTTCTCAAAACCTGTTTTAATCCATTTCAGCAGTAGCATCAATCTTAAGGTTGGGTACTATAGGGGCTGGCATCCCATAAATAATCTCAAAGGGAGTTAATCCTAGATGGTAAGGGGAATTCCTAACCCTATAAAGGGAAATGGAGAGGAGTATCACCCAGTCAGTGCCAGTCTCCAAGGTCAATTTTGTTAAGGTCTCTTTTAATGTTCTGTTCATCCTTTCTACCTGTCCTGAACTTTGGGGCCTATATGCACAATGTAATCTCCAATCTGTCCCAATAAACTTAGCTACATTCTGACTTACCTTGGACACAAATGCTGGCCTATTTTTTCTTATTTCTGTACATCTTGGCCAAATTAGTGGGCCGTCTTGTGACTGCCTTGAGACCTGCCAACAGAGCCTGGTAGTAGACTAAGAGACGTTCCCTACCTTCAGCCGTGTTGTAATCCCAATTGGACCTCTTATAGGGAAAGTAATCATCAATATGGGATTTGTAGTTGGAACTCCTGTAGTGTCTGGGATATTTTTGTGCACCTCTGAAATAATATGTCCCCACTCCTCTTGGTAAACAAGACCTGTAAAAGCTGCTGGCAATTGTCCTGGGTGGGCTGGTGGGTAAAAAGCAAAGAACTTGGCATTTTGAGTTCTCCAGTTAAACCTGTGATGTGGCAAAAGGCCAGTAATGATGAGATTGATTGCCATTAGCTTCTGGAGGGCCCCATGGCCCCTAAGGAAGGACTGTAGAATCTGCCTCTGGTTCCCCAGAGGGAGAAGCTGCATGGAGGCTCTGGGTCCTTGGCGCTTGGCCAGATGGTGGTTCCAACCTGGATAAAGGAGCAGGAGTTGGTTGAGGAGTGGGAGGAGGAGGAGGTGGAAAAATTATTTTCATGGGAGTCCCATCCTGCAAAACAGATTAAGGGGGGGGTCTATGGAGCCAGGGCAGTGGCCTCTGGTTCCAGAGATTCTATGGAAGGAGAATTGTTAGTGGGAATCAGAAAGGGCTTAATCCACGGAGGTGGATGAGTCACCAGGTTCTTTCAAACTACAATATATGGCACCTGATCTGGGTGCCCTCATGCTTTTTGAAAAACTTTATCTTCCACTGCTAAGACAGTGGGAAGGTGGAAGGTTCCTTCTGGTGGCCAGCCCACATTGAAGGTGGGCCATTCTGAGCTGCAAAAAAAGTATTTTTTTTTCTTTTCTCACATCAACTGAAAGACCATGAGCTCTAGTTTTAACTTCTCCAAATGAGTCAGAACCAAGTCAAGAGGTTTGGAGGTATTCCGTCCCATATCGTCAGTCAGTCTATTCGTCAAGAGAACTCAGGAGAACTCAAAAGAAGTAAGGAAAACAATTTCAACAAATAGTAAATCACTCATGCACAAAAAGAACCGGCCGTCTCAGACAAAAATGAAACCAAAGGCAACAACTTACAGCCTATACCCAGGCTAACATCACAGGACAAAACTGAAATCATAGAAACAAAAACAGCTACAGTTTTAAACAAAAGTAAAATCAAGCACTCTCAAGTAGATGCAAAACCACAAACAATTAATCACAAAAATTAAACAGTAACTCCAGGCACAACACCAAGGGAAAAAAAAAAACAATTAATCACACATAGAAACCAAGTAACACTGAAAACCTGGACTTCTCTGCCACAGAAGTTCCAGAAAACCGATCCTCACTCCAGTTCCCCTATCCCAGGAGTTCTGAGGAGGTAAAGACAGATCCTTACTCCAGTCCCCCTATCCCAGGGGTTCTGAGGAGGCAGAAACAGACAAAACCTGGACTTCTCTGCCACAGAAGTTCCAGGAAACCAATCCTCACTCCGGAGGCAGAAACAGATCCTCACTCCAGTCCCTCTATCCCAGGGGTCCCGAGGAGGCAGAAATTCCAGGACATCAAAACGTCTTTTGAAGCCTCCACAGCCTAGGCCCTGACACGTCTGTCATACCTAATCTGGCTGCTCCCATAAGCACCTCGAGGCTTTTCAGGAAAAGAAACAAAGAATAAAGGCAAACAAACATTTAAAGCAGACAGACAACATAGAAGACATTACACTTACCCGCGGGACTAAGCTCTCCGGGTCAGGAGTCCTGGAGGTCCTGAGGCATCCCGGATGGACGAGCCCCCAAATGTTATGCCAGGTTCACGGGACCCTCAGAGACCACCAGGAGACGACTCGGTGCAATTGCAAGAGAGCTTTATTACGAGAGCAATCGAACTCGGGACCCAAGTCTCACTGGTGCAGCAGTAGAGAAGTGGGACCCCGAGCTCTGAGTGAACAGGATTTTTAAAGGGAAAGTCTGTGAGCAGGAGGTTTCCATGGCAGCAAGCAGGGGGGCACAAGCCTTGGCGTTACAGAATTGGGTGAAGTTTAGCAGGGCGGGGTGACCTTTTCTGAGGCACATAATCACAATGGCTAAGGCATATAATCACAATGGCTATTTTTCTAAACCATATCTGAAACATTGGGGAGAATTTTCCCACCTGATTCTCAACCGATTCCCATTGATTATTGCCAGGGAGTTTGTCTCTATTTTCTATGAAGCATTTATTCTGTTATATTTCCTGGAGGCTGTTGCTAGGAGAGTTAACTTTGTTTTCTGCCAGGTGTACATTCTGTGATATTTCCTGGTACCTGAATTCAGTTCCCAGTCAAGATCTTTATTTCAAAATGGAGTTATATTTAGGCTATGTTAAGCTCTTCAGGATGAATAAATAATAAAAAAGAGATGAGTAGAACATTAGTACACTAGTGCTACCAATGGCTAACCATCATCCAAACACAACCTAAACACCTCCAGAGACAAGGGGCTGCATGGCTAGTAGCTAAAATTCCTTGCAAGGGTAAAACTGGAATAAACCTGAAATAAAAGAGCTTTCCCAGTTCTACAGTAACCTTGTTATTACATCTTGCTTATCTATACATAACACAAAAATATAAAAATAAGAAAATAAGCCTGCGTGAACCCTGTATACTCCTGGTTGTGCAAGTCCATCAGTTTGGCAGTGTATCTGCCAAACTGTTCCTTATGAAGAATTCTCTGACGAATAAAGAGAACAATCATATCATGTGAAAGCTAAGTGAAAGAGAGCACCTGCAGTTGCTGTCTTTACTTAAGAAGAGTCACTTCATTCTGGAATGCCTGTACATAGGTCCTCAAACAATGTTCCTAGAAATGTGCACGGATCCTGTGGCCTTTCCAAGTACCCTGCTTTCTTTCGACCCGGATGTCCAAGCTCCCCTACCCCAGGAGCCCCAGGGCAGGCAGGAGGCAGCACTGGACTCTGCACTTCCTTTCCTGGAGTACTGGCCCCAGCATCACTCTTACTCAGAATGCAGAGCACAAGTGTATCCTAGAAACTCCTCACAGTGTGCTCCCACCCTCCCAACCCTGGCAGCAGGAGGGCGCGGTCCCGGGTACCAGCAGCCTCCACAGAAGCTCTTGACAGAACTCAGGCAGGCTCTCCCGACCTGTCCAGCCCACCAGCCCCCAGCTGGAACGCTCAGCTGAGCCTGGGAGCAGAGGCGGAGCCCGGTGGGGGCGGGGGCGGAGGCCGGGGCGGAGGCGGAGCCCAGGCGGCGTCCGCCTAACACCGTTACCTGGCTTCTCCTAGTCTCAGCCTACCACGATGAAGTAGTCCAATAGCCGATCCACCACCGCGCTTGGGAAGCGGGTTCCTGTCGCCAACTCTCGCCACCACCGCCCACCAGGCCCGGGAGGAGCTCAGCGTTTTTCCCGTCAGCGTCTGTATCCATAGCAACGGCGCTTCCGTCACGCTTGACAATGGAGGCGCACACTGCGCCTGCGCTGCGCCTCGCGAAAGCTCCTCCCCCGCTCCACCTGAGTAGGTTCTGGTTCAGGACTCTGTGAGGCCTGAAATTTCTGAAATCTTACTATTAATTTGACAGGACAAAAGGATCTTTGAGATAAGTATACATCAAAGCATTTCTTTCCTGTTTTCAAACCCCTTGTCTTAGTTACTTTTCTATCACTGTGCTAAGATATCATGACCAAGGCTGCTTACAGAAGAAACATTTGGTTGGGTGCCTAGAGTTTCAGAGGGTAAGTCCATGACCATCACGGCAGGGACCATGGTGGCAGACAGGTATGGCAGGCAGAGAACCAGAGAGAACAGTGGCTGAGAGCTTACATCCTGATCAAGTATGAGGCAAAGAGCTAACTGAGAATCGTGTGGGGTTTAAAAACTTCAAAGCCCACCCACAGTGACACACCTCTTCAACAAGATCACACTTCCTAATTTTTCCACCAGTGGGGGACCATATTTTCAAACATATGAGTCTGTAGGAGTCATTTTCATTCAAACAACTACACTCCTCAATAGCTTCCTATGAAACAAAGAATTAAGATAAAAAACTTGAATGTCCCAAAGCATCCCATGCACTTAGATTCTTGTGCTGTTTTGTTGTTGTTGCTGCTGCTTTGTTTTTGAAGAAGAGTTTCATACAATCCAGGTTGACCTTCATTCCTGACCTTCCTGATGCTCCATTTACAGGCATGTGTTACAAAACTTGATATATGAACTTTTTTGTTTGATTTGTTTTGTTGTTGTTTTGCTTTGCTTTTCAAGAGAGCATTTCCTGCAGCTTTGTCTGGACTGGACTAGGTCTGTAGACCAGGATGGACTTGAACTCAGAGATCCAGTGTGTGCCACTAAGCCAGCTGACCTCTTTTTTTTTTTTTTTTTTGATGGGAGTATTTTTATATTTTGCGTAGATGAATGATAAGAGTATTTTACTTGTATGAATATAAGTGTACCACATGTGTACCTTATATGGTAGGAACTTGGCAAAAAAAATAAATAAATAAAGGAGAGAATGTTTAGTTTTGTTTTAAGATTTATTATTTATTACGTACATAATGTTGTGTTTGCATGTACACCTGCATGACAGAAGAGGGCGCCAGATTTCATTATAGAAGGTTGTGAGCCGCCATGTGGTTCCTGGGAATTGAACTCATGACCTCTGGAAGAACAGCTAGTGCTCTAAACCTCTAAGCCATCTCTCCATCCCCACAGAAAGTATTTTTCATCACTAAACCATGTCTTCAGCCCGTCTGGCTTCCTTTTTTTAATTATTTATTATTATTATTATTATTTATTTATTTTTTTTTTTCCCTATTATATTCCAAACAAATTCACCTTCTTTCATTTCCCCTACTGAACTAAAATGTTCTCAGTTCTGGGCCCTTGAATACATATATTCTTTATCCTTTCTGGGGTATTAGGTCCCCCTTACTTTTCTTTAGGTTTCATAGTGGATTTTATAGTGATGTATACATTTCTATGCATGGTCTATAAATTTGTTTATGGTGGATTACCCCACAAGACTGTAAGCTTCTAGAGAAAGAATGATGTTTGCATCAATCACTTTTTGTGTGTTCAGGACATAGCACAGTATTGGGTACCTAATTCACAAACAGTAACTATCTGTGGAAGGACAAATAACCTTTCAAACAGTAAATACCTTTAACAAACTCTTAATAATCTGATAGTAATACAGAATTCTCACCTAGAGGATGGGGACATGTAGCATTTTATTTGTTAATGTCAGCCATTGTGCTTTCTGTAATAAACTTCTCCTGAAGTCTTTTTTATCTTGTTTTGTTACTGCTGTTAATAGGACAGCCTCCTCTATGCCTGATGCCTTCTCTGTGTTCTCTTTCATTTATCCCATTACAAGTTACTTCCTTTAAGCTTTAGTGAGCTTTAGCATCTGGCTTTATTATACTCAAAGACTATCTGTATCTGCCTTTTTGTACAGAAGCTAGGAATACAGCTCAAAGGTAGAACATTTGCTTCACCTATAGGAGATAAGGAAGGAGGAGGAAGGGGAGGAGAAAAAAGGAACAGGAGAAGCAAAGCATTACTTTTCTTTATACAGATGCCCTTCCTTAAATACAGGGGTTAACAGTCTTCCTGTTTCTGACTTCCAAACAAGATAGAAATTTCAGATACAGCAACAGTGCTACTTATTTGGTGCTAGTTTTTAACCCAGTCACTCTCCTGACATTCACTCTGCAAGTGCTTTACATGTAGTTGGTTTTATGTACATGTTCATTTTCTGGGAAGAATCTATATTTTCATTAGGTTTTATGAGAGATCACGTCCTCAGAAAATGTCCTGGGCTTTGCATCCTACCACACTTATCCCTAGGAGACCATATCTGGAAAGCTGATTATGTCCTCTTTGTACATCATTTGATGTTATGATTTCAGGATTCATCTTGAACCTTGTATTCAACAAAATGTTGTAAACATGGCTTGAGCTTAAGAGGCATTTTGTGCCTCATGAAAAAAAAATCATCATAAAATGTCCTGTCTGAAAAGAGCATCTGAGTTCATTGTACAATGCACTCAGTAACTTTAATTTATTCACTAACATTATTAGTACTGTTTGTTGTTTTTCATTACTTTTCTAGAGATCCAAGCATGATGACCCCGGTGTAAGGGACTGTGCACACACTGTTAACTAAGAAAATAAAACCACACATTCAAAACAAGCAAAACCTCTAAATATTGATAAGAATTAGGTTTAGATTTATGGCCCAAAATAATTCAGTTGAAATGTGAGGAAGACATTGAAACACCATTATTCAGCAAGCTTTTAGAGTATATGCGTGTGTGTGTGTGTGTGTGTGTGTGTGTGTGTGTGTGCAAATAAGATGAAAGGATGCATGCATAAACACAACTTAAAGAATTCTTGGGCACACACACAAAAGGTGGAACATCATTAAGCAGGATTTTTTCCTTTCAGTTTTCTTGGCAGGGAGATTTTGAATATGTTCCTTCCCTCCCCTCCCCTTCATTTCCTTCCTTTCTCAATGTGAATTTACAAACATTGTACTTGAATGGAGGCAATTCTGTGAAAGCATTGCCCAAAGGCCCCCTGCTACCTCACTTCTAGACCTTGAATACAAAATGCATTCCAGCTATTTTTTTCTTGCACTGGTGATTTTTCTGGGGGGTGGGGGTAGAAACCCAGACATGGTGAATTCCTCATCTATCCCTCCCTCCCACCCTGGGGAGGGTGTCCTTTAGCACTTTGGGGAGCACACTGACAGAGGTTCCCCACCCATGCAAACCACAATCATACATGTGCTTTCTAAGATTTTTAACAAAATTCTTCCAGTTGCCAGACTGAGACCTTGCCCACAAAAGAATTGGCTTGGTTCTCAAGCAACAATCTAATAAGTGCAGCCATGCTAATAAGTCATGTGCCAAGGTGCTCAGGTGGATATTCTTGGCACATTGCCAGTAAACTGGCACAGACCCAGGAGATCAGTGGAGCTAAGACTTCTCCTTTTGGGTTCAGTCCACTTCCTAGTTGAAGTCACCTATGGCTCAAAAAGAAGTTTGAGGGATTAGGGATGTAGCTCAGTTGATAAGAAGTAGAGCAGAAGGATCGGAAATTCATGGTCATCTTATAGCTGTTTAGTTTCAGGCCAGGCTGTGCTACAGGGGATCATAACCAAATAATAATAATAGTAATAAACAGAATACATTTTGGCTAAGAGCATATTTGACGATTATTGTTCCAAGCCAGAGCTAACCTCAGGTCATCAACTTTCCTCAGAGAGGAAGCAAGGAGGCAACAAGGTTCAGCCCAACAGAAATTTCTGCACACATACCCCTCTCCAACCAAGCCCTCCCAGCCTACCATGTGGAGATGTGTGCTCCCACTGGAGACCAGAGGTGTCCCAGCTTGTAATGCTGAGTGCATGGGGCAGTCAAAGTCACCATGGAGCACAACTGTTTGGTCACTGGCCCACTGAGACCATCACAAGCAAACAAAACCACAAAAGAACAACACAAGAAAAAATATACTGGGTACAATGCGTGCAAAGAGAATGGAAGAAGAAAATACCAAAACTCAAAACAGTGGCCTGTCTCTCTATGGGCCCTCTATCCTGTTTCATTAGTGATGTCCTACCCTGAAATCAGGCTCCACCAAATTGCACCAGAGTTTGAAATGGTGACCTGCATTCAGCCAGACCAGGAATGGAGCAGCAACATATCTGTTGATCTCTACCAGACCAAAGGCCAAAGCACCAGGCAAACTCTGCCAGGCCAGAGACCACAGCAGCAGTAAATTTTTGCCAGATCAAAGGCCAGAGCAGGTGGCCAAGCTCTGCCAGACCTGAAGCCAGAGTAGTGGCTAAGCTCTGCCAGACCAGAGACCAGAGAATATTGGCAGAGATGCCAAGCCTGGGGCTCTACATACTGTATCCATCCTTTGGCACCTCCTTGCCACTCTCACTGGAGCCTGTGGAGCATGGCTCAAGCTTCCCTGAAATGGGAAAGAATCAAGTCTAGAGGGATAGAAGCATTTTGTCCCATGTCCTCAATCAGTCCCAAAGACAAAAAAAAAAAAAAAAAAAAAAAAAACAAAAAAAAAAAAAAACTGACAGCAACAGACAAAACAATTAAACAAGACACAAACAGCTATATACCATTGCTTGTTCAGCAGAAAAATACACAGAGCCAGAGAGCAGATTCCACCACTCTTGCAGTGGAAAAAATGAAAGTAGGCTATCAGTGAATCCCTGATGCTGGAGCTACCTGCATTGTCCTTGTCCAAAAATCCAGAGATCACAGAAAACTGGGTACTCTACCACCCTTTACAGATAGGGGCACATTCATCCTCTCTGAGGTCCAGAGATCACAGAAATCTCAGTGCTTAACGCCCTTTACAAATTTGCCCTTTCTTTCCAGGCTTCCTCTGGCCCACAGCTGTCCAGAGCATCAGCTCTAACCTTTCTGAACACATAGATTACACATTTTGCCTCAAGGTCCAAAAAAAAAAAAAAAAAAACTAGAGAAAAACAGACACAGACACAGACACAGACACAGACACAGACAGATACAGACAGAGTGCTCACTTATTGGCTGTTGTTCAGTTCCCTGTGCCAGGGGTGTTTGGGAGCCTTGAGGATCCAATATGAGACCCCACATGTTATGGCCAGGAGCTAGAACACATATGCAAGATCACAGAGTTTTATGTGGGCTTAAGCTGGGTCTCTCCAACATCACCAACACAGTGGATCAGAGAGGAGAGCCCTGAGCAGCTGCATGGCAGGGTTTTGACTGGGGTTTTAGGAAGGACCAGAAAGTTCTGGTTTAACAGTTACAGGATTGGGTGACATTCAGCAAGAGCAAGCTTTTTACAAAGTGATTAGCTAGCTAACATAACTAACATTGAGCGAGCTATCTCTTGGCCTCAGGAATGTTAGGTATTTTTTGTGTCATTGAATGTTCTACTTCAAGGTTGGTGGGCTGCTCAGAACAAATGCCCCACTTTGAGATAAGATACCTTCCCATCCTTGTGGTTATCCTCAGGCTGTTCCTTGGGTATGGAATCTTATGAGTTTGTTTTGGGAAATGGTGACCCATGGCCTAGTTCCTGCTGACCTTTAGGTGACCTTTTTTTAGGCCTAGTTTCTGGTGACGTTTGGAGGTGTCAGGTAGGTTCTCTCAGTTCTAAAAGATACATTTTAATTTTGTGGAGGTTGTAAATGGTATGTCCTGTGTCAGAGAGCACTCCAATATTAAGCTGTGATATAGAATAGTAGAATTGATGATGGAAAGGATTTACTATTGCTGAGAAAGTAGTGGTACCAGTTAGAATTTAGCTGAGGGAAGACTATCTGTAAAACACTCCACAGATAAGTAGTCTGCTAACCAGGCCTGTTAGAGATTAGGATCCTGGGATACACATGTTTGCTCAGCAGGATTGTGTAGAAATGTGTCAGGGTTATGTCTTTTTAATCTGTAAATTCCCAATGTGAATTTATTAATTCATTAATGCAAATGAAAGCAGACCAGATTGGTGGGTGTACAATTTGGGTCAGGTATCTTGCTCCAGTAAATATTGAATTTCAAATTAAGGGACTGTCCTATGCCCATATGTACAATCCTCATTGACACAGTTCTCTCAGTTCAAATTTGAGACACAGACTATGGGCTTCAGCTGTCTCTGTCAGGTTACAGGTCTCAGCAGCTAATATTGTACACAGGGATAACATCAAACAGTATGTTTTTAATGGCTTTCCCTCTACAAGAGAATGGCCTGTGTTTTTCAAAGTCAGTATACCTATGTGTTTTTTTTTTTTTTTTTTTCAACTCTGAGTTTAAGAGCACTGGCTGCTCTTTCAGAGGTCAGGAGTTCAATTCCCACCAATCACATGGTGGCTTACAACATCTATAATGAGATCTGCTGCTCTTTTCTGGCATGCAAGTGTAGATGCATGCAGAACACCGTATCCATAATGAATAAATAAATAAATAAATAAATAAGTCAGTTGTTGGTATTATTAAATTTTATTTTGTTAATGCATCATTGCTCTAGTCTCTCTTATTAGTTAATATTCTTTGATAATCCAGTCATTAAGAATTTCATTCCTTTTCCCCTAGTGCTTTGATATTTGTTTTTGTTAAAGCAATGTCTCCTGTAGATCAGCCTTTCACAGTAATTTACACTTTATTGGAACACTGAATGCTTGCCCCTACTGCCCAGTGCCTAGAACATAGTCCTGCAGCTCTTTTTAGGTGGGCCCTGACTAGTGAGTGTGAAGTAAAATAGAACAGTGAATTAATGTCCACTGAAGACCCTGAATTTTTAGAGGTGGGCAATTACAAATAAAGAGGGACCTGTGTAAGAATTGAGTTCACTGACCTACTTTGAAGCTGGTGTAGTCACAACACAGAAAGGGAGGGGGAGAAGGGAAGATGGCAATGAGTCAGGTAATCAATTTTAGACATTCAATAAAAGTGAAAACTGTACATTTGGGGGCAGTCATACACAAAGGGATGGTGAACTTGTTTCTGGAAAGTAAATTTCTATAGTTGCACGAGTTCAAACAACACAGAAGTTCTGGACAAATTGCTGTGGTAGTGACTAACAGGTATGTTTTCCCTCCCCCCATTCGAAAATGCACAACCTGAGAGAAAAGGTGTGAGTAATAGTTTGTGTGCTCTAATATATACTTGAATTCCCTGAATAATATTGGACCATAAAGCCATTTTCAACTTTTAAATATAATTTTTGAGATTATAATGAAATTGTTTCAACCTTCTCATTCCTCTGTACTTTACATCTCAAATGCTGGGATGAATCGTTAAGGTGGCTACTTAACAATCAAAGCAGATGTGGCTGTCATGTTCTCCCTGCATCCCTCAGTCCTTACCTGTTACAAGTTATGGGTGTCAAACACAGATCTCTAGCCCAGGAGTTGAGCTGCCCTCCTCCATGCTTATGTATTCCAACTGTTTTGGTTACCTGGTCTTTTTCATTTATCATTTATCCTCCTGGCCCTTTGTTCTGGCTCTCCACTTCTCTCTCTCCTCTCTTCTCACATAGCTCAGGGTCATGTCAACTCTAGACTGTCCCAGATTTCCCTGTGTCTGACTATGTTCTCTCATCTATCTATAATAAACTTTCTACTCCAACATATGGAGGAACAGCCACATCCTTTTTGTTTTATATCTCATTTTCATTGAGCTCCCATTAACTACTCCTTTCTTTCAAATTCATGGCCATTTGTTTCTTTATTGGTTGTTACTCTTTGGCTTTGACTGAAGTTTGGCTGATGGACTTCCCAACTATGAGGTAGAGATGAATTCACTGGACACTGAGTGTGTAACATAAATTACCTGTATCTTGGAAAATGAACAGGTGCCCTGGGAGAGTGGAAGATTGAATTTTAAATCATTTCCAAGATGAGGGTGTTGCAGGATATTTGATCCCAGGGTGATCCCTTAGATTGTGAACTGTAAAAACCTGTGCTTTGTTTGGTATGGTTGAGCCCTAACACAAACTTTAATTCCAATAATTTTTGTTTATTCTAAAAAGGTGATTATGGGATGATTCTGTCAGCCCTGGAACATACCTTTAATTCAAAAGCTCTCTGTGCACAGGATGGAATAATGCTAACCCTAGGTCAAGAGGCAAATTGCAAGAAACAAGCTGACAGGGATTAAAGAATAAGTGGAACTTTCAGCTGAAATGTATTTAAGACAGAGTGTAAAAGTGGAAGGAGGTTTAGCTTGGTAGCTTTTGGGCTTTTGGAGCTTTGAGATAGAAAGCCTTTGGCCTTGGCTTCCTTTGGCCTATTCCCCCTGAGCTGTCATCTGAACTGGTGAGATTTTGGGGCTTTTTCCTCTTGGTGGTGAGGTGAGTACCAGGGTCTGATGGTGCTTTCTCTGCCTCCCTGCACTAGCAGGTTTTAAAATCGAATAATTGGGATTTTCATTCTTTTATAACAACACTAGGCTATTAGCTAGTGTTGCCCTAACTGTTCCCAGAGGGGTTAGGGCAAAGTTAGAATGCCTCTGCTATCTGCATCATTTGATCTTTTGATCCACTGGTAGAGGAGCTACTACTCTCCTGAGATTCAGCTGTATTTTTCAAGCTAATTGGAGACTCTTGGTAGGCTTAGCAGTGAGGAGCAACAGTGGGTGGTAGTTTATGAGTTTTTTTTCTGGGATTTTCCTTTGATGTAGCTCAAAAGAGCTATGAGTGAGACCAGAGGCGATGTCATGCTGAGTATGGGGTCATTGTCCCCAGGCCAGGAAGAGCAGGCTGCAGAGCTATTACAGCCTGATCTGCTTTTTGAACGATATGGACTGTGGTTCAGATTGTGTTTCAGGCTGTGGTTCTGTTGGTCTCCATGTGGTGATCTCAGCAGAGACCCTTGGCCTCCAACCTGTCATGAGTGTTGGTTGTCCAGAGAAGTGAAAACTTTGCAGGCTGGGCAGTAGAAAGTTGTGGTGCTTATAATATCAATATCTATTGTGTACACTCAGGCATTGGTTTTGCAGTGGACAGATTGTAAAACTAAAGGTCTCATTTCTAGAAATGATGAATGTTGTATTCCACACATGGTTTTGTGTAACAAATTTTACAAATAGTTTTGAAACTGGAAGGAAAGAGTTGGTGGTGATCATCCTTCAGCAATAATTGATTATTTGTTTTTGATTTTTTTTTTTACCTTGCATCTACCACCAGGCACAATGGCATGCTTTAGAGAAATTCAATTCCAGGGTACAAAATGAATTTCTGAGATGCAGAATTTTGTCAGGTGTGCCTGGTTGTAGGTAAGTGGATAGGGCAGATTCCACAACTTGTGGCATAATCCATGCATCAGGAAACATATTAAAATATTCTCCAACATTGTATTGTGTGTGAGTGTTGGCAAGGGCTGGGCTGTGCCTGAACCCACAAGGGGACACGGGGGACTGCAAGCCATAGCCCAGCTTTATGATCACCTCCATTTTCTAAGAGACTTCCAGAGCAAAAGGACTCTCTGTAAAGGAGGTTAGTAGTAGCTGGAGGGTCAAAAATATAACAGTTTAGGTATCACTTTGTTTTTGTCTTGTAGCAGTTTGAAATCTGTGTTTATTTAATTTGTATTAATTAGAAAATCAAAGGTATCTCTGGTCCAGTGGACATTTTTCATGTTAGAGTTTCCTTACATCTTTTCATGTAAACTTGACTATATTTTAGGATTATGTTTTTGGCTTTTTTTCTCCCACCCCTCATTCTTTCACAAACACTGTACACATTCTTGATTATTGAAGTTTGTGGTAAGTATAGAAGTCACATCATGCCAGAAGGTTATGAAATTCATGACAATAGAATCATCCCTTATTTTTCTGTTTTCCTCTGTTTCTTACCAGGTGGCTTTTCTGATATGAGATAGAGATTTTGGATTGTTCTTTAGCAATCACTTAAAGACAATTTGCACTTATGTCTGTAGAAGACAGAAGAGACAACATGAAGGTGAGTGATACCAGTTGGCCAGTTTACTCCTTCACTTTTGACATTTTCTTTTGGTGATCTGTCATTTTTTCTTCAGAAGTTTCATGTATCCAGTGGTCTCCATATTTTTAGTTGGATGATTTTATTCTCCTGAAAAGATTAAATCAAAACCCTGCCCCAACCCTAATTCTGGGGTGAGGTTGTACCTTTTAGGCATGTTATATCTTTTATAGGGCAAAATTTTTTTTGGAAAAATAAAAATATAATATCTCAATTAAAATTAAAAAAATCTTTGAAAGTTTACAAATATACTTTAAAGTGTATTTATTTCTAGATAATAAAGGTCATTTATTTTGATTTTTCAGCCTGCCTTTTATAAGCAGCTTTTAAATAAAATCACTGTAAATCCTATGTGCCTGCCTCTGCCTCCCAGGTGGTATGTAAAAGGCACATGCCTCCCAAATGCTGGGATTAAGGCTGTGAACCACCAACACCCTGTCATTGTAACTCCTAAATTTAGAAAACAACTAATTAATACAGAAATGCTTGTCTCTGCTGGGATTAAATGCATGGTCTATCACCACGCTGCTCAAATATTTTTATTCACTCCAAATTATTCCAACTCAAACAAGTTTATACCTTTGAATTTATTTAAAACATTTTAAACCTCTTAACTGTTTTTAATATGAAACAACAAAAGTATCCTTTTTTATTTAAGAAGAAAACTTTAGTCTTTATTAAGTTTGTTTGGACTGAATGACCACGCTGTCTGATGAACAGTTACCTCTGCTTATTCAGAAGATCTCTACTATTCAAATCTAATCATGATCAATTTTGATAGGATCCACCTTTCTTTTCCTGTGGAAACATTCAGTTTTACCAGTGAAGACACATTTCAGTAGTTTCTCACTGTCTACTCCTTTTAGTTATGTTTACTTCATTTTTGTTCTAGAGTATTTTGATGTGCTGTTAAGTTGCTACTAAGAGATATTTCTAATTATTTTTTCTGAATGTAATTAGTGCTATGAACTGTCTTCTTGTCAACACTTACATTGTGTACTATGAATTTTGATATTTTGTATATTCATTTCACTGACTTCTAGAAAGCCTTTAATTTCTTTCTTTATTTCAGTTTTGATCCATTTTTTATTCAGTAGAGAATTGTTCAATTTCTGTGAGTTTGTAAGCTTCCTATTGTTTTTGTTATTGGTGATGTGCTGCTTTAAACCTTAGTGGTCTGATAGGATGCAGGAGGTTATTGCAAGTTTCTTATATCTTTTGAGACTTCCACTGTTCAAATATATCATCAATTTTGGAGAACAATATATGAGTTGCTGAGAAGAGGGAACAATATTTGTGTTTGGGAGGATGTTCTGTAAACATCATTTGGGTATATTTAGTTTTTTGATGTTAGTTAGCTGGAGCATTTATCTGTTCAGTTTGGTCAGGAGGACCTGTCCATTGGTGAGAGTGATATATTGAAGTTTTCCCCTATCAGTTTATGAGGGCTAGGATGTGATGCAAGCTGCAGAAGGGTTTCTTTTATAACTTGGGTGTTCTTAGGTTGGGGGCATAGATATTAAGTATTGAAATGTTATGTTGCTGGATTTTTGAATACATCATGTCCTTTGCCATCTTTTGATTAGTTTTTTTGAAGTTTGTTTTGTTAGATATTAAAATTGCTATACAAGCTTGATACTCTAGTCCATTTATTTGGAATATCTTTTCCAACATTTACCTTGAGATAATGTCTATCTTGATGTGAAGCTGTGTTTGATGTATTTAGAAGAAGGGTGGATTCTGTTTTATCATCCATTTTGTGAGCCTGTGTCTTTTTATTGGTGAATTTGGGTCAATGGTATTAAGAGATATCAATGAACAGTGATTGTTAATCTTGGTATTTTGGTGGTGGAGGTTGTGGTGGTTTTAGCACCTTGTTTGGGGCTGTATTTATAGATACATATTGTTTAAATTTGACCTTAACATGCAACATCTTATTTTCTCCATTTTCTGATTAAAAGGTTCTGGGCATAGTTAGTAATTTTTCTTGGCTTCTCTAGTTTTTTTAGAGTCACAAGAACACTGTCTTTATCTTTCAATTTCTAGTATCTTTACTGATAATACAGGATTAATTCCAATAGATCTGCCTTAATTTATTTCTTGGTTGGATTTTATTTTATGTTTATTTTATTTATTTATTTGGTTTTTCTGTTTTATTGGTTAGTGTGGTCTGTTTAATTTTTTTTCTGTTACAACTTTTAATATTTTTTCTTTGTTCTGTATATTTAGTGTTTTGATTATTCTCCAGTAAGAGGACTTTCTTTTCTGTTCCAGTGTCTTTGGTATTTTTGTATGCTTTTTTTCTTGCCTTGATGGACATCTTATTCTTTAGGTTAAGAATTTTTCTTGTATGATTTTGTTAAAAATATCTTCCAGAACCTTGATCTCATCCTCCTTTTGCTAATCTGATTATCATCATGTTTTGTCTTTTCATATTGTCTCAGAGTTCCTGGATGTTTTTTGATAGGGAACTTTTGGATTTAACATTTTCTTTGACACATGTATCTATTTCATCTTTTTTTCTGTTTTGTTGTTGTTGTTGTTGTTGTTTATTTTCAGACAGGATTGATTTTTATAGCCTTTGCTGTCCTGGAATCACTTTGTAGACCAGGCTGGCCTCAAACTCACAACAGTCCAGCTGTTTCTGCATCCCTGAGTTCTGATGTTAAAGGAGTGTATAAACACACCTGTCTTCCATTTCTTCTATTTTGTATTCAGTGCATAAATTTATCTCCTTGATCTCTGTTTTCTGTGTGAAACCTTGCCTCTGTATTTCTTGCTGTAGTCTTTAATTTTTTTCATTTCCAGGATTTCCCTAAATTTCTGCATTTAAAAAAATTTTTTTTTTTTTTTTGAGCCTGGAATTCTCTGTGTAGCATATGCTGTCCTTGCCTTGCTTTGTAGACCAGGCTAGCTCAAAGTCACAGAGATCTCTCTGCCTCTACCTGCCAAAGTGCTGGGATCACAGGTTTGCACCACCATGGCCAGCTTGTTTTTGCTTTCTTTATTGATTATATTTCCATATTTCCAGAATGTGTTTCATTCTGTCATTCTCCATTCAGCAGAGGCCTTGAGCTCAGCTTCCAGATGGAAGAACAGTGGTTCCATTTCTCTCAGGGGCAGCTAGAACCCTTTAGGCAACACCCATGTTCACTAGGTGGGGGTGTGGAAAGAATTTTCTATTGTCTGTTACAGGTAGCTAGCTCTTTTAGAATGAAATCACCAGTGGTAGTGGAAATTCTGGTATTCCAGAGCCTATGGCAATACCAAAGTGTTACCATTCAGATAAGCTGCTGTGCCTTGCTCTGAGGACTTTCACCTCAGAGGTTCAAGTAAAAGTCCATGCCTGGTTGGCTTGCAACCAAGACATAGGCCTAGTGAAACACAGACCCAGTGTGGCCTAGGCCCAGTGGGCCAGAGAGCCTTGACAGAGGGGGGATAAATGATGAATCTCAGAGGCCATGATGGAAGGCTGATGGAATCAGGTGTCATATAACCTGCCAGCATACATGCACCCCAGCATGGGCTGGATTTCTTAGGAAGAACATTGAATCTGTTGAATGGTTATTATTAATGAGACATTCAGGACCACAGTGAAAGAAAGAGTCAAGTGGAGCAGAAATAAATGTAGTCTTTGGTTTGTAGAGAAAAGCATCACTAGGTAGTTTCAGATGGCAGTCACATGCTGAAACAGAGACAGTAATTTTCAAGGAGATTATCATCATCAAAGAAAAGGCCCTAGCACTGGATTTGAAGCCTAAGATGGTGTCCACACATTAATACTCCCCACTGATAATTCTTCTGTTAATCAATGGAGCAGGCAAAGTGATTCCTAGTGCCAGGAAAGAACTTCATATAAAACCTGCTCCAAATGTGTTCCAAGTGTGGCATGATCCATCCCATTTTGTCCATCCAAACTTAAAATCCAACTTGACAGTCTCACTCATGTTATGCACATTCTGGAAACAAGAAAAATGCAAAATTTAAGATAATAGATTCTTTCTTTGTGTTTTCAGTTCAACACTGTGACAGCCATCAGTGTTTGGAAGAGTCAGATCCCCAGTAAAGATACTGTAAAGGTTCATTGCATGAAGCAGTGAGGGTGAAGACTGAGTTGCATCTTGACACTACAAGATGTTGTGATATTTATGTTATGAGACACCTACCATATAGTGCTGCCTATAGGGGTTGGAATGTAGCAATCTTGGGATGTATGAGATTTTAGGGATAGGACCATTTAAGCCTTTCAAACAGCATCAGGATTTATTATTTTCCTTGCTGATCTTCTTTCCTTGGTCCAGTCTTTCCAAAATATGTATACATTCCTCTTTAGTGGAATGGGAAAGGGGTATTCTGTGCATCTATGTTGGAATGATGTGATTTGTTTTGATGTTACAAGATGTGGCACCAAGAGATTTTCTTGTTTGTTAGAAGAGACATTGAACATTTATTTGAACAGTGTATGAGCTATTGCAGAATTTTAAGATCATTGAAGTTAGCCTACATTTTCATCATGGGATGACAATAAGCCTATAGTGAACTTGGTCAGAACTTATTTGATTGAATCAAAAAAGCTCCCAGAGGAGATCATGTTTCTGTTTTTAACACTGAAGAAAGTTTCTTTGTAGCGTTGGCTGTCCTGAAAGTTGGTATGTAGACCAAAAAGGTTTTGAACTTACAGATGTAACTCCAGTCTAGTGTTGGTCTTAAATTTAGTCCAACACACCTGGCATCAACATCAATATCAACATTGGCTGCTGAGCCTGGAATATAGCATTTTGTTTTTTTGTTTTGTTTTGTATATGCAAGGATATGTTGTGCTGATCTTCATCCACATCTTGCACTTGAAATTTGGAAGAGAGTATATTTAATTTCTTAGGATGGCATATACTCATGACACTAACAGTGTCTGAGCTTTGTGAATTATTGAATTGCAGGTGTGTGACATTCTTTCTACCTGTTGTGTTTTTTTTTTTTTTTTTATTTATTTATTTATTTATTTTATTCATACTTAACTTGTTTTAATTTAAATTTGTTTTTCCATAACTTATTTTCTGACATGAACTCAGCTCTTTGAACACCTCCTCCTGAGGGGGTGCACCCTTTTGAGGCCACAGAGGAATATGGTGCAGCCATCCTTGATGAGACCTGATAAGCCAGGTTCAGATAGAAGGAGACGAGTTCCTCCCCTATCAGGAGAATATGGAAAAGGCATAGGGGGAGAAGAAGGAGAGTGGGTGAGACTGTGAGGAGATGATGGAGGGGGCTACAGTGGGTATACAAAGTGAATATATTGTAATAAATAAATAAATAAATAAATAAAATTAAAGATAATTTATCCACTTAAGGTCCCAATTTTAGCCCCCTCCCTTGTCTCTTCCTGGTTTCACCCCTCTGTTCCTCTTTCACCCTTAGCCCATTTCCAATTCTCAGATAAGGGGAGCCCTCCTCTCCTACCATCTGACCCCAGCCTATCAAGGCTCACTAGGCTCATGTAAACTTGACTATATTTTAGGCTTATGTTTTTGGCTTTTTCTCTCACTCCCTCATACTTTCACAAACACTGTACACATTCTTGATTATTGAAGTTTGTGGTAAGTACAGAAGTCACACCATGCCAGAAGATTATGAGATTCGTGACAATAGAATCATCACTTACTTTTCTGTTTTCCTCTGTTTCTTACCAGATGGCTTTTCTGTTATGAGATAGAGATTTTGGATTGTTCTTTAGCAATCACATAAAGACAATTTGCACTTATGTCTATAGAAGGCAGAAGAGATAACATGAAGGTGAGTGATACCCGTTGGCCACCTTACTCCTTCTCTTTTGACATTTTCTTTTGGTGATCTGTCATTTTCTCAGAAGTTGCATGTGTCCAGTGCTCTCCATATTCTTAGGTGGATGATTTTATTCTCCTGAAAAGATTAAATCAAAACCCTGCCCCATCCCTAATTCAGGGATGAGGGATGTACCTTTTCAGGCATGTTATATCTTTTAAAGGGCAAAATGATTTTTTTGGAAGTGGTAAAGTATAATATCTCAATTAAAGTTTAAAAAAATCTTTGACAGTTTACAAATATACCTTAAAGTGTATTTATTTCTAGATAATAAAGGGCATTCACTTTGATTTTCCACCTGCCTTTTATAAGCAGCTTTTAAATAAAATCACTGTAAATCCTATGTGCCTGCCTCTGCCTCCCAGGTGGTATGTAAAAGGCATGTGCCTCTCAAATGCTGTGATTAAAGCTATGAACCACCAACACCTTGCCATTGGAACTCCTGAATTTAGAAAACAACTAATTAATAGTGAACTGCTTGTCTCTGCTGGGATTAAATGCATGGTCTATCACCACACTGTTCAAGTATGTTATATTCACTCCAAATTATTCCAACTCAAACAAGTTTATACCTTTGAATTTACTTCAAACATTTTAAACCTCTTAACTGTTTTTAATATGAAACAACAAAAGGATCCTTTTTCATTTAAGAAGAAAACTAGTATTTATTAAGTTAGTTCGGACTGAATGACCACACTGTCTGATGAATAGTTACCTCTGCTTATTAAGGAGATCTCTACTATTCAAATCTATTCATTATCAATTTTGATAGAATCCACCTTTTTTTCCCTGTGGAAACATTCGGTTTTACCAGTGAAGACACAGTTCAGTAGTTTCTCACTGTCTACTCCTTTTGGTTATGTTTACTTCTTTTTGTTCTAGAGTATTTATGTGTGCTGTTAAGTTGCTACTAAGAGATATTTCTGATTATTTTTTCTGAATGTACTTAGTGCTATGAACTGTCTTCTGGTCAACACTTCCATTGTGTACTGTGAGTTTTGATATGTTGTGTATTCATTTCATTGACTTCTAGAAAGTCTTTAATTTCTTTATTTCAGTTTTTTTTTTCAGTGCAGTTTATTCAGGAACCTTGAACAATCATCTGACCCTGGGGAAAGCCAGCCCACTTTAAATAGCCTCTGGGTAGCCAACCTCAGCATGCCACATGGGCAATGCAGATAGGTCCACATACATGGAAGCAAGCCAGATCCTCAGCCTTAGCCAAATGTGGAGTTGTTTGTGGCAGAGAGCAATCACCATCGGGAAGGTGGAAGGCGGAAACCAGCTCCATCTTTCAGGCGCGGCATTACGCAGCTCTCTACAGTTCCCCCTTTTTGTTTTGATCCATTTTTTTCAATAGAGAGTTGTTCAATTTCTATGAGTTTTTAAGCTTTCTATTGTTTTTTTATTGGTGATGTGTTGCTTTAAACCTTAGTGGTCTGATAGGATGCAGAAGGTTATTGCAAGTTTCTTATATCTTTTGAGACTTCCACTGTTCATCAATTTTGGAGAAAAAATATATGAGTTGCTGAGAAGAGGGAACAATCTTTTGTGCTTAGGTGGATGTTCTGTAAACATCATTTGGATAGTGTTTTGATGTTAGTTATCTGGACCATTTCTCTGTACAGTTTGGTCAGGAGGACCTGTCCATTGGTGAGAGTGATATATTGAAGTCTTCTCCTATCAGTTTATGAGGGCCAGGATGTGATGCAATCTGCAGAAGAATTTCTTTTACAACTTTGGTTCTCTTATGTTTGGAGCATAAATGTTAAGTATTGAAATGTTATATTGCTGGGGTTTTTTTTTAATATGTCAATCCTTTTCCGTCTTTTGATTATTATTTTTTGAAGTCTGTTTTGTTAGATATTACAATTGTTATATGAGCTTGATACTCTAGTCCATTTATTTGGAATATCTTTTCCAACCGTTTACCTTGAGATAATGTCTATCTTGATGTGAAGCTGTGTTTGATGTATTTAGAAGAAGGGTGGATTCTGTTTTATCATCCGTTTTGTGAGCCTGTGTCTTTTTATTGGTGAATTTGGGTCAATGGTATTAAGAGAGATCATTGAACAGTGATTGTTATTTTTGTGGTGGTGGTTTTAGCACCGTGAGTGGGGCTGTATTTATAGATACATATTATTTAAAATTGACCTTTTTATGGAACATCTTATTTTCCCCATTTGGTGATTGAAAGTTTCTAGGCATAGTTAGTAATTTGTATTGGCGTCTGCAGTTTTTTAGATTCAGAAGCACTCTGTCTAAGCCATTCAACTTCTAGCATTTTTACTGAGAATACAGGATTAATTCCAATAGATCTGCCTTTTTTGTTTTTTGGTTGGTTATTGTTTGTTTTTGTTTGTCGGATTGGTTGGTTAGTTTGGTTTGTGTTTGTTTTCAGTTGCAGCTTTTCATATTCTTTCTTCGTTCTGTATATTTAGAGTTTTGATTATTCTCTGTTAAGAGGACTTTCTTTTCTGGTCCACTGTCTTTGGTATTTTGTATGCTTCTTGTGCCTTGATAGACATCTTCCTCTTTAGGTTAAGAAATTTTTCTTGTATGATTTTGTTAAAAATATCTTCTGGACCTTTGATCTCATCCTTCTTCTTCTAATCTGATTATCAGCATGTTGTGTTGTCATAATGTCTCAGAGTTCCTGGATGTTTCCTGAATATTTGTATGTAGACCAGGCTGGTTTTGAACTTAAAGCTCTAACTCCAGTCGAGTGTTGGGCTTAAATCTAGGCCAACATGCCTGGCATCAACATCACCATCATTGGCTGCTGAGCATGGAATATAGAGTTTTAGGTATTTATTTTCTTTTGTTTTATATATGTAAGCATAGGTTATTGTGATCTTCATCAACATCTTGCATTTGAAATTTGGCAGGGAGTATATTTAATTTCCAAGGATGCCATTTATTCATGACACTAACACTATCTGAGCTTTCCAAGTCATTGAATTGTAGGTGTGTGACACTTCTTACCTGTTGTATTTTTTATTTTATTTGTTTTTTTTATTCACATTCAATTTATTTTTAATTTAAATTTATTTTTTATAATTTATTCTCTGACATGAACTCAAGTCTTTGATCACCTCCTCCTGGGTGGTGCAGCCTTGCAAGGCCACAGAGGAAGATGATGCAGCCATCCTTGATGAGACCTGATAAGCTAGAAGGGAAGGAGTTCCTCCTCAATTAGGAGACTAGAGAAAGGGCATAGGGGCAGAAGAAGGAGGGTGGGTGGGACTTGGAGGAGATGAGAGAGGGGGCTATGGCAAGCATACAAAGTGAACACATTGTAATAAATGAAATAATTAAATTAAAAAAATAATTTATCCACTTAACATCCCAATTGTAATCTCCTTTGACTCTTCCTTGTCTCACCCTCCATTCTTCTTTCCCCTTATCCCATTTCCTATATCTCAGATACAGGGAGTCCTCCTCTCCTACCATGTGAACCCAGCCTGTCAAGTCTCAGTGGGACTGTCTGCATCCTCTTCCTCTGTGGCATAGCAATCCCCCCTCCACCAAGGGGAAGTGATCAAATAACAGACAACAGAGTCCATGTCAGAGCCAGCATCTCCCCCCCCTTACTATGGATCCCACATGGAGACTGAGCTGCCTTCAACTACATCTGAACAGGGGTCAGGTCCTCTTAATGAATGGTTTGTGGTGGGTGCATCAGTTTCTGCAGGTACCCATGAGCCCAGATTTGTTGTCCTTGTTGGTCTTCTTATGGAGGTCCTGCCAGGTCTGGGTCTTTCTACATTCTATCCTCCCACTCTTTCTTATGATTCCTTGTGCTCAGCCCAAAGTTTGGTTGTGAGTCTTAGCATCTGCTTCTATCCCCTGCTGGGTAGAGCCTTTCAGAGGACATGTATGTTAAGCTCTCATCCTGTTCCCTCTCTGCAGTCACTTCTGATGTTGATTCTATTTGCCCTTTTGAATAAGAATTGACCATCCTCCATAGGGTCCTCTTTTTATTTAGCTCCTTTAGGACTGTGGATTGTAGTATGTTTATCCTGTATTATGGCTATTATCCACTTACCATGCATGTCTTTCTGGTTTTGGAATAACTCACTTAGGATGATCATTTCCAGTTTCATCCACTTGCCTGAAAATTTCATGGTTTCCTTTTTGTATTTAAATACCCGAGTAGCATTGCACTGTGTACCACAATTTCTGTAAAACAATGGTTCTTTTGAGAGACATGTAGTTTGTTTCCCTATTCTGGCTATTATGAATATAGATGCTATGAACATAGTTGAGCAAATATCTTTGTTGAATGGTGGAGCATCTTTTTGATATATGCCCAGGAATGGTCAAACTGGGTCTTGAAGTAACACAATTTCCAATTGTCTGAGAAAGCATCAGATTGATTTTTAAAGTGGTTGTATAAATTTGCACTCCCACCAGCAATGGAGGAGTATTCCTCTTTCTCCACATTCTCACTAGCTTGCTGTCAGTTCAGGTTTTGACCTTAGCCATGATGGGTTGGAGATGGAATGTCATTTGCATTTCCATGATGACTACAGATATTGAACATTTAATGTCCACCATTTGATATTCCTCTCTGGAGAAATCTCTGTATAGTTCGGTACCCCAGTTTTAAATTGGATTATTTGGATTATTGGAGTTTAATTTCTTCAGCACTTTATATATATTGTTTATTAGCTCTTTCAGTTGTATGTGGGGTTGGTGAAGATCTTTTGCCAGGCTGTAGGTGGCCATTTTATTCTATTGACAGAATTCTTTGCTTCATAGAAGCTTTTTGTTTCATGAGATCCTATTCATTAATTCTTGATCTTAGAGCAAGTGTTCTTGGTGTTCTGTTGAGGAAGTTACCTTTTATGCCAATGAGATCGAGGACCTTTCCCACTTTTTTTTTTTTCTAACAGATTTAGTGTATCTGGTTTTATGTTGAGGTCTTTGAACAACTTGGACTGCAGTTTAGTGCAGGGTGATAAATATGGATCTATTTTCATTTTTCCATATGTAAACTTCAAGTTAGACCAGCACCGTTTGTTGAAGATGCTGTCCATTTTCCATTGCATGGTTTTGGCTTCTTTGTCAAAAATCAAGTGGCCATAGGTGTGTGGGTTTATTTATGGGTCTTCACTTCAATTCCATTCATCCACCTTTCTGTTTTTATTTCAGTACCGTGCAGTTTTTTATTACTATTGATTTATAGTAGAGCTTGAGATCAGGGATGGTGATACCTACGGAATATCTGCTATAGTACAGGAATATTTTAGCTATTCTGGCTTTTTTATTTTTCCATATGAAGCTGAGAATTTCTTTTCAAATTCCTTAAGGAATTGTGTTGATATTTTGATGGGAATATCATTTAATCTATAGATTGTTTTTGGTATGATAGCAATTTTTACTATGTTGATCCTTCTGACCCATCTGCATGAGAGATATTTGTATCTTCTTGTATCTTTTTCAATTTCTTCTTTCTTCAGAGGCTTTTTTTTTTTTTTTCATGCAGGTTTTTCACCTGCTTGTTGAGGATAACTCCAAGGTATATTATGTTGTTGTTGTTTTTTTTTTCCTGCCTACTGTGAAGGATGTTGTTCTCCTAAATCTTTCTCAGTCCATTTGTCTTTTGCATACAGGAGTGCTACTGTTTTTTTTTTTTTTTTTGAGTTAACTTTATATCCAACCACTTTGATAAAGTGTTTTTCAACTGTAGGAGTTCGCTACAGTAGAATATTTGGGGTCACTTTTATATACTGTCATATATGTGAATATAAATACTTTGACTTCTTCCTTATCAATTTGTATCCCCGTGATCTCCTTTAGTTGTCTTATTGCCCTAGATAGGACTTTGAGTACTGTACTGAAGAGATTTGGAGAGAGTGTGTAGCCTTGTCTTGTCCCTGAGTTCAGTGGAATTGATTTAAGTTTCTTTCCATTTTGTTTCATGTTAGCTATAGGATTGCTGTATATTGTCTTTACTATTTTTAGATCTGTGCCTCTGTCCCCAGTCTCTCCAAGACTTTAAACAAGAATAACTGTTGGATATTGTCAAATGTTTTTTCAGCATCTAAGAAAATGATCCTGTTTTTTTTTGTTGTTGTTGTTTTCAATTTCTTTATATGACGGATTAAGATTCCCTATATTGAACTATCCCTGCATGCCTGGGATTAAGCCTACTTGGTAATGGTGGATGATATCCTTGACATGTTCTTGGATTTGGTTTGCAATTATTTTATTGAGTATTTTTGCATCATTGTTCATAAAAGAGATTGGTCTGAAGTTCTTTTTCTTTTGGGGGGTCTTTGAGGATTTATCAAGGTGACTGTGGTCTTACAAAAGAAGTTTGGTCATGTTGCATCCATTTCTATTTTGTGGAATAATTTGAAAAATATCGATATTGACTCTTCATTGACGGTCTTGTAGAATTCTGCTCTGAAATCATCTCGCTCTTGGCTTTTTTTGGTTGCAAGTATTTAGATGGCTGCTTCTATTCCCTTAGGCAGTAAAAGACTATTTAATATCTTTACCTGATTTTGATTCAATTTTGGTAAGTGGAATCTAACAAGAGAATTGTATATTTCATTTAGATTTTTAAATTATGTGACATATAGGTTTTTAACATAAGATCTAATGGTTCTTTGGATTTTCTCAGTGTCTGTTATCTCTTTCTCTCTTCCTTTCAGACTGTTGATTTGGATAGTGTCTTTCTGCCGTTTACTTAGTTTGACTATGAGTTTGTCTATGTATTTGATTTTCTCAAAGAACTAGCTCTTGGTTTTGTTGATTCTTTGAATTATTCTCTTTGTTTCTAATTTATTGATTTCAGCCCTGGGTTTGGTTAGTCCTAGTAGTCTACTCCTATTGAGTGTGTCTGCTTCTTTTTTCTAGGGCTTTCAAGTGTGCCATTCAGTTGCTTGTATGGGATGTCTCCAGTAGCTTATGAAGGCCTTTAGTGGTATTAAAACTCCTCATAGGACTGCTTTCATTGCACTTTGGGTATGAGGTACCTTAATTTTCATTGAATTGTAGGAAGTTCTTTCTTTATTTCTTCCCTGACCTAGATTTCATTGAGTAGGGAGTTGTTCAGTTCCCACATGTGTGTAGGCATTTTGTTATTTCTGTTATTGTTGAGGTCCATCTTTAGTCCATCATAGTCTGATAGGATACAAGATATTATTTCAATCTTATTGTATCTGTTGAGACCTGGTTTGTGACCTACTGTATGTTCAGTTTTGGAGAAGGGTCCATGAGGTGCTGAAAGAAGATAGATTCTTTTCTGTTTGGGTTAAAAATTCTCTAGATATCTGTTAGGTTCATTTGATTCATGACATCCATTTGTTATCTCTCAGTTTAAGTCCTTTTCCATTGCTCTGTCCCTTGATGATAGTGACATGTTGACCTCTCCCACTATTAATGTACAGTGATTGATATGTTTTTAAGTTTTATTAATGTTTCTTTTACAAATGTGAGTGTCCTTGTATTTGGGGCATTGTTGCTCAGAATACAGATGCCATCTTGGTGGAATTTTCCTTTGATGAGTATGAAGTATCCTCCTTCATTTTTATTTATTTATTTATTTATTTATTTATTTATTTATTTATTTTTTATTTAGGAGCAATAACTGATATCAGTCAATATTTTCAAAGTTTGAAACTATGTGTAACAGCATAGTTTTTTAAAAAATCTTTCAACATTTTATTGTGTTCTTTTTAAATTTTTATTAATAACAGTTTATTCACTTTGTATCCCCTGTACCTCCCTCCTTCCTCCCTCCCAATCCCACCCTCCATCTTTCCCACCCCTATCCCTTTCCCAGTCCACTGATAAAGGAGGTCCTCCTCCCTTCACTCTGTTCCTAGTCTATCAGGTCTCATTAGAGTGGCTGCATTGGCTTCTGTGGCCTGGCAAGGCTGATCCTCTCAGTGGGAGGTGGTCAAAGAGCAGGCCAATGAGTTCCTGTCAGAGACAGTCCCTGTCCCCATTACTATGAAGCCCACTTGGATACTGAACTTCCATAGGCTACCTTTTGTGCAGGGGTTTCAGGCCATCTCCATGAGTGGTCCTTGGCTGGAGTATCAGTTTCAAAAAAGACCCCTGTGCCCAGAATTTTTGGAACTGTTACTGTCCTTGTAGAGCTCCTGTCATCTCCAGGTTTACTATCTCCCAGTTCTTCCATAAGATTCCCTGCACTCTGCCCAATGTTTGGCTATGAGTCTCAGCATCTGCCTTGACACCCTGCAGGGCAGAGCCTTTCAAAGGCCCTCTGTGGTAGGCTCCTGTCCTGTCCCTGTATTCTCCCTCATCTGATGTCCATCCTCTTTGCCTTTCTGCATGGGGTTTGAGCATCTTAGCCAGCATACTCCTTCCTGATTAACTTCCTTAGGTGTACAGATTTTAGTATTTTTATCCTATATTTTATATTCTATATCCACTTAAGAGTGAGTATATACCCTATGAGTCTTTCTGCTTCTGGGATACCTCACTCAGGATGATCTTTTCCACTTCCCACCATTTACCTGCAAATTTCATGTTTTCCTTCTTTTTCATTGCTGAGTAATATTCCATCATATATATATATACCACAATTTCTGTATCCATTCCTCAACTGAGGGCCATCTGTGCTGTTTCCAGCTTCTGGCTATTACAAATAAATCTATTACAAACATAGTTGAGCAGATGTCCTTGTTGTATACTTGAGCCTTTTTGATATATGCTTAGGAGTGGTATAGCTGGATCTTGAGGAGGCACTATTCCTAGTTGTCTGAGAAAGTGCCAGGTTGATTTGTAAAGTGGTTGTATAAGTTTACATTCCCACCAGCAATGAAGGAGGGTTCCCCTTTCTCCAAATCTTATCCAGCATGAGTTGTCACTTGAGTTATTTGTCTTAGTCATTTTGATGGGTGTAAGGTGAAATCTCAGCGTGGTTTTGATTTGCATTTCCCTGATGACTAAGAATGTTGAACATTTCTTTAAGTGTTTCTCTGCCATTCTATATTCCTCTATTGAGAATTCTCTGTTTAGCTCTGTACCCCTTTTTTTTTAATTTAGGTTACTTGATTTGTTGGTGTTTAACTTCTTGAAATCTTTATAAATATTGGATATTAACCTTCTGTCAGATATAGGGTTGGTGAAGATCCTTTCCTAATCTGCAGGCAGTCACTTTATTTTGACAACAGTTTCCTTTGACTTATAGAAGTTTTTCAGTTTCATGAGGTCCCATTTATTGATTGTTGCTCTTAGAGCCTGTACTGTTGAAGTTCTGTTCAGGAAGTTGTCTCCTGTTCCAATGAGTTCAAGGCTCTTCCTCACTTTTTCTTCTAACAGGGTTAGTATGTCTGGTTTTATACTGAGGTCTTTGATCCACCTGAACTTTAGTTTTGTGCAGAGTGATAAATATGGATCTATTTGCATTTTCCTACATGTAGACATCCATTTAGACCAGCACCTTTTGTTGAAGATGCTATCTTTTTTTTCCATTGTATGGTTTTGGCATCTTTGTAAAAAATCAGGAGTCCATAGTGTGTGGGTGTATTTCTGGACTTCTATCCAATTCCTTTGATCCACTAGTTGGTGTCTATGCAAGTACCATGCAGTTTTTATTACTGTTGCTCTATAGTACAGCTTGAGATCAGGGATGGAGATACTGCCAGAAGATCTTTTATTATGGAAGATTGTTTTAGCAATTCTGGGTTTCTTGTTATTCCATATGAAGTTGGGAATTTTTTCTTTCAAGGTCTGTAAAGAATTGTGTTGGTAATTTGATGGGAATTACATTAAATCTGTAGATTGCATTTGGTAAGAGGACCATTTTTACTATGTTAATCCTGCCAAGCCATGAGCATGAGAGATCTTTCCATCTTCTGATATCTTCTTCTATTTCTTTCTTTAGAGACTTGAAATTTTTTATACAAGTCTTTGACTTGCTTGGTTAGGGTCACACCAAGGTACTTTATGTCCTTTTGACTATTGTGAAGGGTGTTGTTTACCTAATTTCTTTCTCAGCACTTTTGTCTTTTGTATACAGAAGGGCTACTTATTTTTTGAGTTGATTTTGTATCCAGCCACATTGCTGAAAGTATTTGTCAGCTTTAGGGGTTCCTGGTAGAATTTTTGGGGGGTCCTCAGGTATACTATAATATCATCTACAAATAGTGATATTTTGACTTTTTCTTTTCCCATTTGTATCCCCTTGATCTTCTTTAATTGTCTTATTACTCTAGCAAGGACTTGAGAACTATGTTGAAGAGATATGGAGAGAGGGGGCACCCTTGCCTTATCCCTGAATTCAGTGGGATTGCTTTATGTTTCTCTCTGTTCAGTTTGATGTTGGCTATAGGTTTGCTGTATATCACCTTTACTATGTTTAGGTATATGCCCTGTATCCTGATCTCTCAATACTTTAAAAATGAATGGATGCTGGATTTTTTCAAAAGCTTTTTCAGCATCTAAGGAGATTATCATGTGTTTATTTTTCTTTCAATTTGTTAATATGGTGGATCATATCGATGGATTTTTGCATATTGAACCACCCCTGCATACCTGGCCTGAAGCCAACTTGGTTGTAGTGGATGATATCTTTGATGTGTTTTTGTATTGGGTTTGCAAAGTATTTTGTTGAGTATTTTTGCATCAATGTTCATAATGGATATTGGCCTGAAATTGTCTTTATGCTGGGGTATCCAGGGCTGCTTGCTCCTGAATAACTGGGTTCTGGAGATGCCATATTGCTTTGTCTTTTGTTGATTGAGCTTTTACACTGGCCTCTACCCATTGGGATATCTTAGGTGTTGGGTGTTAGTTTCTGGTACTTCCTGGAATCCTGTGGTGGTTTGAATCGCCTTGGCAGGAAGATGATTTTTCCCAAAGGAGCTCTCCGTTTTTTTAGGTATGGTCACTGAATGGCAGGTGTTTTTCAGGAATTGCCTCAGCTCATCTCATGCGTACAGACCTGAGTAGTAATTGTTGCCTTTTTTAGTAAAAGGGGCTATCCTCTCACCCATAGAAGTTCTGGAGACAGCTGCCCTGCTACTGGGTTTCTTGCTGTAAATGTAGTGACCTGCTGCTGTAACCTGAGTGCCCTGTGGCTTGGTCAGTTTAGTTAGGTATAACTGGTTGTTCCTTGGAGCAGTATCTGGGGGTTGATCTCAGGTAACCCAGGCTTCTGTAGGTCTCAGTTTGGAACTCTGTGCCCCAGTACCCAAGTGGTAATCAGTGGCAGGTGAGCACCACTCTCATGTGTACAGCAGGAGGCTAGAGTCTGGAGCCTGTGGATAACCAGAAACTTTTCTGGAGCTAGGTGTCCTGAGGTAGGGCCAGATATTTCCCCCACCTTTGGGTTTTTCTTTCAATAGGAAGACTCAGTCTGTGGTGTTTGACGTGGTGTGTAGAATATGTAGGCACTTGCCAATGATGGCTCCAAGCTGGTGACTGGGAAAGAATCTGAGAACTTTTCCAAGAATGTTCCTGTGTATGGTGGATGTGTGTGTGTGTGGGGAGTTGGCTGAGTTCTCTAAGCTGGGACCTGCTGTTTCCCTGCCTGTGGGGTTTTCTCCAGACAGGGAAACCCAGCCTCTAGTGTCCTGGGCACACACAGTTCTGTGATGGAGAGTAGGGCATGCAGGGCTAGCAGCTGGAACCCACTCAGGCCTGACAGCTGTGCACCCACTGGTCTGCAGGACCTTTCCAGGGATAGACTGGGTGACCTGAGGTCAGTCCTGCTTTCTTCTTCCCTGTTTCTTTTCTAGACTGGGGCTCCCAGTCTCTGGTGCCCTGGAGAACATAATTTAGTCTGGAAAGGTTATCAGGACACAAAGGTGTATCCTGCGACCCAGGATATCTTCCAAGTTCTCGCTGAGTGACCTGAGAGTGGACCTGACTGACTCCCACACCGTGGAGTTTCCTCTCACCTGGGAAAAAGGATCTTTGTTGTTTTAGGGCCCAGAGTTCAGTCTTTTAGTTGCTGTACCAACATTGCTGTCCTACTCCTCAGACCCAATGTCCTCCTGGCACCGCCATCTTGGATTCCCCCTTCCTCATCCCTTTCAAATAATTTTGGTTGAAAGTCTATTTTATTAGATATTAGAATATCTACTCCTGCTTGCTTCTTGGGTCCATTTGCTTGAAAACCTTATTCCTGCTGCAACATCCCAGGAACTTTCCCAGAGATTAGCTGGGTGCTCTGAGGTTGGACCCGATTGTTTCCCTCATCATTGGGTTTCTTCTTACATTTGAAACACAGTCAGTGGTGGGGGCCCACAGATCCAACTATTGGTCACTGTGCAGTCTCTGCTACCCAGCTTATCAGACACAGTATGCAGTCAGCCCAACCATCTGGGATCTATTTTTAATTTTTACTGAATGTGAGTATTTTGATTGTATGCATGACTATGCACCACTTGTGTGCCTAATCTTCACAGTAGTCTCAAGATGTCTTCAGAACTCATGAACTTATAGCAATTGATAGTAGTGGGTCCCAGGTAATCACTGACAATTGAGCCCAATTATTTGAAAGAGCAGCAAGAACTCCTCACTGCTGAGCCATCTGTCCTGTTTTATGTTGCTTATTTATGATCAGCATTTATATTGTTAATATTTTCATCTTTTTAGCTGTTTAAACATGCATTTCCTTTTAGTAAGATATCATTGAAGTTATAGTTTAAGCTGGGTCAGTGCAGATTTCTGGAAAAGAAATATACAACGGGAGTGAATGTATAATTCCTTGTAGAGGCTTCAGTAAAGACCTCTGAGTTCTTTCAATATTTTGTGTTTGTTTGATTGACTTTTAGGGGAGGCTCTGTCTTACTATATAGGTCTGGCTGTCCTAGAACTCTTTGAATAGATAATGCTGACATCCAGTTCAATAAGATACACCTGTGTCTCTGCCTCCTGAGTGATGGAATTGAAGGCATGACAGAATACACCCAGCTTGTCCACCATTTTTTGTAGTTAGTAACTGTTAATAAATTTCTCTGATCTGTACTTAGTATTGTTCATCTGTTAATTTCTCTCTGTGTGTGTCTCTCTCTCTATGTCTCTGTCTTTCTATTTCACACTCTTCTCTCTGTTTGTCTTTGTCCACATTAATTGCCATGTCTATTCCAAAGCTATATCCTCTTCAAAAAGTTCAGATATGATACAGTTAAAACTTGTTATTCTGTTTTCTTCTAAAATGACTTAGTGATAACATTAACACTTCTTTTTAATAGAAAAGTTTTAATCTTTATTTTTAATCTATAGACTATATTATTTAGTAAGGAGGATATACAAAACAATGATCAAAGAATAATCATGTGTTCTATTCCTTTTTCTTTTTGTCTGGTCACTCAGAAATATATGATGTTATTGGCTATGATTGTTGTTGCTTGCCACTCACATTATTTTTATCCATGTATTCACTGTAGTCCACTTTCCCTTCCACAAATATATGAGCCCCCCTCTTCACATACTGATATGCCACATCCCTGAGCCCTGGTCAAAACATAATATTCAGTACCATGTTGTCTTTTGACTGATGTTACCCATCTGTTCAGTGTCCCCTGATCAACACATCTCATTTGTTGCTATATAAAATATCATGACTGTGTTTTGTCCTTCCACCTGTATCATGACAGGGTCCTGACCTACTCACCCAAGTAACTGAAGATGATTCATAGATTGCTCAAGAACCCAACTAATGGCTACTTTATATTCATGTCTTACAAACTGATGAAACACAGGTTTTTGAAGCATGCCTTTGGTTTTTTTTTTTTTTTTTTTTCAATCCCCTAACCTTTAGGCTTTTTCATCTCCCCTACTTCACATCAAACACAGCACCCAACTGTATAACATTGCACTTCTGTGTCAGAAAATAAATTGAAGATGCAGTAGAATTATATGATTATATTGACAATGAAGTATAAATTTATATTGTTGCCACTGTTTCTGTTGTACAAATGTATGGCATATTTTAGAATTCAGTGACCTTCAATGATGTGCATGTGAAATTCAGCCAAGAAGAGTGGGCCTTGCTGGAACCTTCCCAGAAACAACTCTACAAAGATGTGATGCTAGAGACCTGTGAAAACCTCACTGCTATAGGTAAGACTGCAATTTTTCTTTCACTTTTAAAATAAAGAGACAACTCTTACTTTGTTATTGATCCTCTTCTGTAATTCCAATTGAGAATGAGGAGGAATGAGGTAAATAAATAAGGCATGATTCTAAAGGTCACAGAAGATAGTGATTTAAGTTTTGCCTTAATAATAACATGATATTTCTAATAAAATATATTTTCTGGTACTATATTTTAGGCTACAAAATATACAAAATATGGGATGACCATAATATTGAAGAACATGTTCAAAGTTCTACAAGTAATAAAAGGTAACTTTATGTGCATGTTGATACAGATATAAATCTTAAATTTTAATGTGTCCTGGAAGTTTGGTGTTTTTTTTTTTTTGTTTGTTTGTTTGTTTGTTTATTGGCTGCTTTTTATTTTCTGTTTTTGAAATAGATTTTTTTCTGGGTATCTGTGACTTTCTTAGACTTGCTTGTTAGACCAGCCTGACCTCAAAATCACACAGATCTGCCTGCTTCTGCCTCCACAAGTGCTGGGATTGAAGGCATGTACAGCACACATGGCTGTGTCCTGGAAGTTTTAAAGAAAAGCAACAGTGTAAAAACAGCACTGCTTTAAGTGTACTGATGATCATTAAAATCTCATAATTCCATGTACTTCAATGTCAGGTATCTGATTTGTGTTTACAAGGCACTCCCTAAGATAGAAGAAAATAAAATAATATTGTAACAAAAATACCATTTGAATCATATGGACATTACAGCTACTGACTTGAACTGCCAATCTGTTTAGTCTCATTCTATCTACTCAGATATTGTAAGAGGTATACACACTGAATTGGTGATCAGTATGTGTCCAAAACCTTCTAATAAGCAAAAATTACATAGTAGAACCAGTGTTACTAATTTTGTGCAGTAACATTGTAAAGTTTAGTGAAAGGAGCAGCTTATGAGAGTCAAGAATATTGTTGTGGAGAAACCTTAATCCCTATATGACATGTCTATGATGAACAAAAACAAACTGTGTTAATTCAATGTGGGAATCTTTATTATTTTTGTAAATTAAACTGGTATATCATATGTCAAAATGATTCTAAGACACATGAGCATAGGGTTATTGAAAGAAACAGTGTCCCTGTCTTTCTCCAAGAACAATTGATTTGGTAGTAGTCCCCACTGTGAGTAAATTCTCTGAATGTGATAAATGGTTACTGTTAATTGGTTTTGCAACTTCACTGAGAATTCATCAGCAAACTCATATTGCTGAAAATACCTATGAATACTAGGAATTTGGAACTTCTGCTTGTCTTGGCTCACTTTGTAAATGAAGTATCATTCATACAGTACAAAAATTTGTGAATGGGATTGCTGTGGTAAAACTCTGAATTCTTACAATACTCTTTCTTATATAGAGAAAACCTCTTATAGAAAAATGATGCTATAAAAGTGATCCACATAACAAATGCTCTTACCATCACAGGGATCTTCAAAAATACCCATAATGAAGGGAATACCGTGAATGTAAATAAAGTGATAAAACTTTAAAATTTGATTCTTCTTTACCATTAGACCAAATTATGAAATTAATTCATATAGATAAATATATTTATTAGTGTAATGAAATGACTGTGGTAAATATTTCACATGTGCCAATTTTCTTTGCAGGCATGAAAGCAGTCATACTGGAGAGAAACCCTTTAAATGCACTCTATGTGGGAAAGCCTTCCCCTATATCACTGTTCTCATATGGCATAAAAGAACACACACTGAGAGAAGCCTTACAAATGTAATCAATGTGAGTAAAGCCTTTGCAAAAAGCAGTCATCTCATAAGCCATAAAAAGAACACACACTGGAGAGAAACCTTATGAATGTAACCAGTCAATGTTGGTAAAGCCTTTGCAGAAAACAGTCATCTCATAAGCCATAAAAGAACACACACTGGAGAGAAACCTTATGAATGTAACCAGTGTGGCAAAGCCTTTGCACAAAACAGTCATCTCTTAAGCCATAAAAGAACACACACTGAGAGAAACCTTATGAATGTAATGAGTGTGGCAAAGCCTTTGCACAAAACAGTCATCTCTTAAGCCATAAAAGAACACACACTGAGAGAAACCTTATGAATGTAACCAGTGTGGTAAAGCCTTTGCAGAAAACAGTCATCTCATTTGAACACACACTGGAAAACAGTACCATCTCTTAAGACATAAAAGAACACACACTGAGAGAAACCTTATGAATGAGTGTGGTAAAGCCTTTGAAGAAAACAGTCATCTCATAAGACATAAAAGAACACATACTGGAAAGAAACCTTATGAATATACCCAATGGGATACAGCAGTAGTCTCCAAAAACAGGAAAAAGACACACAGTGGAGAGAAGCCTTGTGAGGATAATTAGTGTTATAAAGCCTTTGCATGTAACAGTCATCTCCTAAGACAACAACACATATGAATATAACTATGTGGCAAAGCCTTTGCACATAACATCTCCTAATACATAAAATAGCACATACTGGAAAGATGTCTGACTGTAACCAATGTGAAAAAAATTTTGGACTTCAGAATAATCTCCACACTCATGAACGAAATCCTAATGGACAGAAAGCCTGTGAGTGCTTTTAACATGGTGAAACCATTCCACATTTGTATAATCTTCATCATCATGAAAGGATTCATAATAGAGGAAAAACTTATGAATGTGTTAAAATGGTGATGCCTTGCACAAATCTAGAGTCATCATCATCATAAAAGTATTCTTACTGGAGAGCAATTCTGTGAGTATAAGCAAGGTGGAAAGGCCTTTATGTACTTTGGTCCACTGAGATGCAACAGAACTGTAAAACTAGCTCAATGGAAATGACCTCCCTTTTCTGAAGGAGAAAAATAATAGAGGGCAATAGGAACAGAGGGTAGTCATGAGGCAGAGAAAGGAGGGGGATTACAATTGGAATTTAAAGTAAATAAACTTATTTTTAAAAAGAATACAATGAATGGTGAATATCAATTACATGCAACAGTACTATATAATAAGGTGTTTACGGAAGACTTATTGATAATCCTGTTTCTCAACTTTACTGTTTTCAATTGCCTCAGTTTACACAAGAAACTTTTAGTCCAGTGGATGAATATTTAGGGAATGGTGAACTGACACCAGCCAAGAAGTTCTCTGAGAGTATCACAACACTGGCACCCTGTAGAAGTTTCTTTGTGTACACATACCTATTTTTCCAGGGGTTCTATTGAAAACCATCAAAACCCAGACTGAATTTTGAGATGTGAGGGAGGAGGCTTTCTCTTTCATGTATGACCCTGCTGCTGGCCTAGTTGTATAACCATGGCAAGGGTGAGTTTTCTACGCCTGACTTCATCTGGAGAGTGCCTTTAGACATAGATGCCACCAACCAAAATTCATACATGGCCTTTGACACAGATCCCTGATAACTCCCCTCCCTTCAAATATAGGATAATCAGGTACCATGTTCTTTTTCACATGATAGGAATGTGCTGTTTAATGAAAATCAAGCATCCTTGAAGTGCCCTGTTTTAAACAATTATCTACACCTATCCTTAGAGCATCCCAGTTACTCCCCAAGGGGTACATACCCTCTGTTTTCTATAATTAAAGTTGAACTTACTTTCTGAGGTGGTTCCCTGAGTGTTCTGATCACTGTTATGCTTAGGTGGCTTCCAAGTTTTATACCTCATCTTCTGGGCCTCCTTCCTTCCTGGGCTGGTGGGAAACAGCCTCCAGGCAGCAAGAGAACCACGTTCTCTGAAATGCTTGTGAAAAAAATGTTTCACACTTCATAGCATTTCAAATTTCACATGTTTCTTGATGTGAGATGGTAAATCAAACAGTGTCTTGGGGGTGGGACTCTTTAAAATGAGTTATACCTATTGTTTATTTCACTGTAAGCTTTCAGGCAAGCTTCATAGTATGAAATCTTCTGAGTTGAGCACAGTGGCCTATGCAGAAGTAATAAGAGCAGAAATTTTATTTTCCTGATTTTAATAGCTGAGTAGTGTTCTGATAATGTGTGGATGGATGGGTGAGGAGGGGAACTCCTCTTCTGAATGGACTAGGGGAAGCAGATAGGGGGAAGATGGAGGAAGGGTGGGACCAGTAGGAGTTGAGGGAGTGACCTTTAATAGGGATATATAATGAATAAGTTTTGAAAAAATAAAATGAATTAGGAGAACAAAACTTGACAGCAAAAATTTGAGTCCAGTCTAGGTACCCACCCTCCCTCAAAGAATAGAAAAAAAATATAAAGAAAGATATATCTGTGTCTTTGTCACCTTTCTTCCTTGTCAGCTCATTTATTTTAAATCATTACCTAATGGAGACCATACTGCTCTCTCTGAAGTTTATATTTCCATAGATGTAGGTTTCATACCTGGAACAAATGGTAGAGGTTCATATTTAAGATATCAAAACACACATAGCTGCTAATTTTCTCTTAGCAATCCCTCAGTCCTTCCATGTTATATGGTCCTCCAGGCTGGCATAGCACACCCAATACCCTGAATTCTTCCCAAGGCCTGAGGTAACCTCATTCCCCCCTTCTTCATATATAGGCAAACTATTTTGGCTACCAGGTCCTGTTGAAAGCCATGCAGGAGCAACAGCAAAACATCTGTAGCACTCATGGAATTTGGCTCCCCTGTTAGCTTAGTCATGATGAGTTTGTCTTGGAGAAGCATAACCCCAAGAACTGCTTTTACTGAGGACTTTGTGCTGTTATGGAACATAGCTCTGTTTGATGCCATTATGATGCCCATATTCCTCATAACATGAGTTATATGAAAACTCTAAGGAGGCTTCTTGTCCCCTCACTGGGCAATATCACTGGTATTTAAAATTTTAACAATGTTTAATCTCTTTTCACATGGTTGCTGGAGTAGATTAATGAATTAACAACTACTCTTGAAAGGAACCATAGTTGTAGGGTTTTAGCAATGACCATTATACTTAGAAAGAATTTGAAAAAAAGATTGTTTAACAAGGTTGGGGAAGATGTTTTTGCTTATGACTCTGATGTAAAAAATCTTAGAGAACAATAGAAAAGCCAGGGATGCAGAAACAATAGCCCAAGGCAGCACTGGCTATCTGAGCACCCTCAAGCTGGGTCTGAAACTGAGACAGCAGGTGATTCCCCTATACTTATTTTTCCCCCTCAGCTTATTGATATGATTTAATAAAATTAATGAGTAGATGCACACCCCTTTAAGATTTAAAGTACAGGTGCCAGTACCATGTCATTTTTTTTTATTACTGTTACTCTATACTACTTGAGATGTGGGATGAAGATACCTCCAGAAAATCTTTTATTGTACAGGCATGTTTTTATCAATTCTGCATTTTTTTGTTTTTCCATATGAAACTGAGAATTTTTCTTTCAAGGTCTGTAAAGAGTTGTGTTGGTATTTTGATTGGAATTGCATTGAGTCTGTAGATTTCTTTTGGTAGAGTGGCCATTTTTACTATGTTAATCTGACCAATCCTAGAGCATGGGAGAACTTTCCATCTTCTGATGTCTTCATTGAGGTTTTTTTTTTTTTTTTTTTCATACAAGTCTTTCATTTGCTTGATTAGAGTCACACCAAGGTACTTTATGTTATTTGTGGCAATTGTGAAAGGGTGTTGTTTCCCTAATTTCTTTCTGAGCCTCTTTCTCTTTTGTATACAGGAGGGCTTCAGATTTTTTTTCAAATTTAATTTTGTATCCAGACACTTTGCTGAAGGTGTTTATCAGCTGTAGGAATTCCCTGTTTGAATATTTAGGGTCATTCATGTGTATTATCACATCATCTACAACACAAGCTGGACTGGATGTGGAGAAAAGGGAACACTCCTACATTGCTGATGGGAATGTAAACTTGTACAGCCACTTTGGAAATCTGGTGCTTTCTCAGAAATTTATGAATAGTATTACTTCAACATTTAGTTATACCACCCCTGGGCATATATTCAGTATATTATCAACCATACAAGGACATTTGCTCAACTATACTCATAATAGCATTTTTTTATAATAGCCAGAATCTGAAAACAACCTAGATGTACCACAGCTGAGGAATGGATACAGAATTTGTAGTACATTTACACAATGCAATTCTACTCAGCAGTTAAAAACAAGGAAATCAGCAGGCGAATGGAGGCAACTAGAAAAGATCATCCTGAGTGAGGTATCCAGAAGCAGAAAGACACTCATGGTATATACTCACTTATTAGTGGATATTAGTTGTATAATACAGGATTAAAAATACTAAAATCTACAGTTCTAATTGAGCTAAACAACAGGGAGGATCCTAGGGAAGGTGTTTAATCCTCATTCAGAAGGGCAAATGGGATAGACATTGGTAATGGGAGAAGACAGAGAACAGGGCAGGAACCTACCAGAGAGGGCCTCTGAAATAATATACATAGCAAGGTATTGAAACAGATGGTTAGATTCATAGCCAAACGTTGAGCATAGAGCATGGACTCAAAAGAAAGATTCAGGAGATAGAAAGACCTGGATGGGAAAGGCACACCACAAGAAGGCCAACTGAACCAAAAAAATATGGGCTCAGGGGGTCCTGTTCCAAACAAGGACCATGCATAAAGAACACCTAGAACCCCTGCTCAGATGTAGCCCATAAGTATCTGTCTCCTTGTGAGTTCCCTATTAAGGGTAACAGGGGATGTCTTTGACATGAACTCAGTGGATGGCTCAGGAGTAGGATCAACTACTCCTGGGAGGTGCAGCCTTTCCAGGACACAGAGGAAAAAGGTGTAGCCATTCCTGTTGAGACCTGATAAGGTAGGCAAGAATATGATAGGGGAGGAAGACTTCCCCTATCAGTGGACTTGCGGAGGGGCATGTGTGAAGAAGGAGGAGGGAAAGTGGGATTAGGAGGGGAGGGGGGAGGAGTTTATGGGGGGATACAAAGTGAATAAAGTGAAATTAATAAAAGTTTAAAAATGAACAAAAAAACTTCAGCAAAGCAAAAAATGAGAACTATATAAAATTTTAAAAATGCATGCGAGAATTATAGGACATCAAAATCCAAATGTGCCAGTGAGTGAATTTTTTGGCCATCTAACTTTTGGAATGTACTCTTAAATGTACAATTAAGAGAAGTTCCTTGGATAAAATGAGTGTCCCTTGGAGAAACCTACGCATTCATTTGCAAGTGCTTATCAATTAGAGATAAGGGTTGGGACAAAGCCAGGTGTGCACTTCTCATTTCAGCTGTATAACCACATCTGGTGCAGAATATTAAAAGGCCTAGTGCATGCTGCCTCAGTATCTCACAATTTATATATGCTTCAGTCATCTTAATTTATAGTGCTTTCTTCTTTGGTATCCTCTATCCTTTCTCTCTGTTACACTCTTTTGGCTAAATTACAACGACCGTGGAGGGCATGAATTTGATGGAAAATTTCCATTTCTACTTGAGTATTCTGAGGTCTCTCACTGAATATCTATTTTCTCTACGGATTTCTGAATTTGTTTCCATCAGCTGCAGGAGGAAGCTTCTTTGATGATGGAAGAATAAGACCCTAGTCTATGAGTATAGCAGAATGGTGTCAATGGTCATTTTATTTCTTTTAATAGAAAGTAGTATTTGTTTTTTTTTTTTTTTTCTCTAGAACCCTGGGCTATGTAATTTCTTTTTCTTGTTCAATAAACCAGTGTCAGGTGTGGATTCCATCATGTGAAATGGGCCTTGAGTCAAACTATAGATTGGTTATTTACTCCTACAACTGTTGCATTAATATGTCTTACAGGACACTGTTATAGTTCAAAGGTTTGGTAGCTGGGTTAGTGTTTATATTTCTCCTTTTGTAGTGTGCAGAGTATTCCCTGTATCAAAGTTGCTAATATGTAAGTGTGAAGGTCCTATATAGGCACGATTTATGTATGTTCAATGATTTGTGTAAGTGTTGTCTCAAGCAATAGGGCATTGCAGTCATTTTTGGAGAGCAACCTCTAGTCTTGACAAAAGCCTGTTTTGTTTTGGCATTACAATCACACTACTTTGGCCAATACCTCAGTAAAATATAACCTATTACCAGTACTGGATGCTTTATTTAGTGACAAAAGATTTCCAGTTGGGACTTTCTTGTTATGTGGTGATTTCATTTATATTGGCTTCTTACATGTATGTATTTTAGAAAGTTTCTATTGCATTAGGTTTCCACTGTACCAAAAAAATGACCCTTAATTTTACCTGTCTTTTCTCATGTTACCTTTTCATTGCCCTCTTCCTTTCCCAATCCCCTTCAATTCTATCTTTTTAGCCCACCTTCCATTTGTTCCAAGTATTTTATTTCCCTTTCCTATGGAGAAATCTCTGCCCTCCCTAAGCTCCAGTTCTTAATCTGTATGTATCCCCTGTGGTATTATGTTCAGTTTGCTTGCATATCATACATCTTGCAACTAATATATATGTAAAACAAATACATACCCTATTTGTCTTTTGGGGTCTAGGTTCTCTCACTCTCAGTTACCTGCAAATGTGCATTTACCTTCATGTTTCATGATTTGATTTTTTTAAAATGTCTGAGTAATATTTGATTATGTAAATGCACTAGTACTATAACAAAAATAGAAATACACACTGGAAAAAACAGATAAAATCTTCACAAATGGTGCTGACCAAACTAGATGTCTATATGTAGAAACATGGAAATAGATGCTTATTTTCATTCAAAAGTCACCTCCAAATGGATTAAAACCTCACCAAAGTTCATATACAGTTAAAGTCATGAAGTCAGCACAGCTATTTGACAAAGATCCAGCATAGCTGAGTTGCATGTTACAATAGCCTTCATGCTATCTTTCAGGCTTGGTCTTGATCTCCACTTGCTACATGCTTAGAGGGCTTTCAATACATGTACAACCTGGGGACATTGGAGCAATGGGAAATTTTTAATGAATCATTTATGCCTTCACCCTGTGGTACTGCTTCTAAGCTTCCCCAGAAAAATCCTGAGCATACTGCCTCTCATTTTTAGGGAAATATCAATTATCTGGTCCTACATGAATGTCTTCCTTGTGGAAGTTGTAACTCACATAAAAATGGCAGAGAACTTCTTTATGAGACTTCAGCTCCAAGATAGTCTTGCAAAATCTACCCCTGTGCTTCCTCAAGAAGAAAATAATCAGAACAACATACTCTTAAAAAGGCAAACAAAGTTTGTAGTGCTAGGAGAGTTGATAGCATTTGAGATTAAATACCTTGTACTGCTGTATCCTCAGATGATTACTTGGCATATAAGATTAGGAGTTACATATGGTATGCCCCTCAATGACTAGATGGAGCTGTAAATGAATGGCTGGAGACATCTTCACCTTAAACTAGGGTCTATAATGATGGACAAAGAATGTTTTGTAAAAATGATTTTAAAAGTGAGGTATTATGACCTCCTTTTCCTAGAAATATCAGCTTTCACAGTATCACTGTGGTGTTGTATGACCAAAATAATGAAAGAATATTTAGATTTATCACATAAATAAATTCTACAAAGATATGAGGTATAGACAATGCATTATGCCAGGAATTGAATAATAACTGTTGCTGCTTTGGCCTAAATTGTTTTTCTTGAGGCTGTCCATTAAAATTTGATAATATACTTCTTGGGACAAAGCAATATGCCCAAGCTGGCTTGAAGATTTTCTATCTATTGCCATTGAATCTGAGAATTCTTCCAACCTGAGAATGGGCTTTCAGGCTGTGGCAAATATGCCTCCAGATTCTCAAAAGTGTCAGGTTATGGGATTGATGAAGAAAAATGATAGTAAAAGATAAGGTTTATCAATGATGACTAAATTTATGACCAAGAGACAGATAAAACACCTGTCTGGAGACAAAAAGGATATAATCTATGTTTTAGAAGAATGTGAATCTATCTTTTATTATTGACCTCTGTCTAAATAAAAAGTACTCTGACTGCCAGTCCGTCAAGACTCTAAGTTTCTTTGGACAACCATGTCTGACTTATTTCTGCCCCACCTTATCCTTCCCTCCTCTCTGAAACTATCAACTGCTGGGGCTGGTCCCCAGTCTTTCACCACACTCTTTCTTTTTTTTCACAGTAGGGTGAATACTCACAACTGAAGATCTAGAGCTACATGCTTCAGAGTAGATAGGACATGTGATATCTGTTTTCTGGATCTGAGTTACCTAAATCAATATCATCATTTATATTTCTATCTACTTATGTGCATACCATTTCACTTATCTATATCAGTTGAAGGATATTTAGGTGTTCTCATTTTGTACCTATTGTGAACAGAATAGCAATGAGTATGGTTGAGAAAATATTTTGAAGGAGTATGTTGAGTCCATTGTGCATATGTCAAGGAAAGTTATAAGTGGTTCATATGGTAGATTTATTTTCATCATTTTGAGAATTCTACACACTGATTTCTGCTGTGGATGTACAATTTTGCAAGCTCCTTTGCCAGAGGTCCAGGTTTTTGCCTGTCCAACAGAAGATGTCAACTGTCAACCTAATTCCTGTTTCCTCCACAAAAATAAAATACTAAGGGAAAATATATAAGTACCTGTATTATTTATCAAAATTACTATTATGTAATTAAAATTTGAATACTTATATTGTCCACAAATTAAAAAGTAACATGTATAACTTACTAAAATGTGTTTTCAGAAGTAGTTTCTATTCTGAAATAGAGTGTATCTATATAACATTGCTTAAATGGAGAACTCTTTTGTTTATGGTTAGATATACATTTTATATAAACTTACTAAAAGTAGGGGTAAATAATTTCATTTGAAGACACTAAGGTATTTTATTATAGTCAGTTATTGGACTTAATGATGGGTGAGTCATGGTGCTTGAGAAAGATCCCAAAACTATAGCTGTGCTGACAGATAAGCACAGAGCCATGCAGGCCAGGGCCAAGCCCAGAGGATCCTCAAAGGACAGGAAGGTCACTGCCATGGGGCAGGCACTGGTTTCTCTCAAGGTTTGGGTACTCTTGAATTCAGCAAGGGATACATTCCTGCTAATCTGTGGGGAGAAAGTAAATCAACATCTCATCTCCTACAAGTCACTCCATGTTCAGTCCATGAAGAAAGATTTCCAATGATATTGTATGCATCCTATCACATTCTCTTTTACTATAGTGCCAAGAAGGACACTAAACATACATTATTTGTCATTTGAGGTATTGGTTGCCTTTTTTTTTTTTTTTTTTTTTTTCTAGCTAGATCTATGATTAAAGATGGTGAGTATTTTTTGTGTGTTTCTCAGTAAATTGTGTCTTATTTATGCTTCATTCTGTCACCCATGTTTATCATTAATTTTTACAATTTATTCACTTTGTATCCCAATTGTAGCCCCCTCCCTCATCTACTCTATGTCCCACTATCCCTCCCCTCCTCCCCTATCCTTCTCCTGTAGTCCTCTGAGGGAAGGTCCTATCAGACCCTAGCCTATCAGGTTCCATTAAGACTCCCTGTATCCTATTCATCTGTAGGCTGTCTAGGTGGCCCCACCAGGGAGAAGTGATCAAGAAGCAGGCAACCAAGTTCAGAGACTGTCTCTTCTCCCCTTACTAGGAATCCCATATGGAGACTGAGCTGTCCATGGGCTACATCTGAGCAGGGGTCTAAGTCCTCTCATGCTCTTTGGTTGATGCATCAGTCTCTGCAGGGCCCCAGGACCCAGATTTTTTTTTTCTTTGTTGATCTCCTTGTGTGACTCCTGACCCCTTTAGGTCCTTCTATCTCCCACTTCTTCAATAAGACTTTTTGTGCTCTATACAAAATTTTGCTGTGGGTCTCTGCATCTGCTTCAATCACCTGTTGAGTGGAGTCACTTAGTGTTCATCCATGGAAGGCTCCTATCCTGTTCTCTCTCTGTTCTATGTGTTCTGGCATCTATCCTGTTTTCTTTTCTGAATGAGAATTAAGCATCTTCCCTATGTTCCTCCTTGTATTTTAGCTTTTAAAAGTCTGTAGATTTTAGTATGTCCAATCTATATTGTATGGGTAATGTCCACTTATAAGTGAATATATACCATACATGTATTTCTATATTTCTGCTTCTGGGATACATCACTCAGGGTGATCTTTTTAGTTCCATCCATTTGTCTGCAAATTTCATGATTTTCTTGTTTTTAATACCTGAGTAGTATTTCCTTGTGTAAATGTACCACAATTTCTGTATCCATTCCCCATTGAGGGACATCTAGTTTGATTCCAGTTTCTGGCTATTATGAATAAAGCTGTTATAGTCATATTTGAGCAAATGCCCTTTTTGTATGGTTGAGCATCTTTCTGATATATGTCTAGGAGGTGTTTAGCTGGGTCTTGGGGTAGCAGTATTCCCAGTTTTCTGAGAAAGTGCCAGACTGATTTCCAAAGTGGTTGTACAAGTTTACATTCTACCAGCAATGGAGGAGGGTTCTCCTTTCTGCACATTCTCCAGCATGTGTTGTCCCTTGAGTTTTTGATCTTAGCCATTCTGATGGGTGTGAGGTGGAATCTCAGAGTCATTTTGATTTTCATTTCTCAGATTTTTAAGGACGTTGAGCATTTTTAAGTGTTTCTACACCATTCAATATTCCTCTGTTGAGAATTTCTGTTTAGCTCTGTACCCAATTTTTAATTGGATTATTTGATTTGTTGGGTTTTTATATATTCTGGTATTAGCCTTCTGTCAGATGCAGAGTTGGTGAAGATCCTTTCCCAGTCTGTAAGCCATCATTTTGTTCTGCTGACAGTGTCCTTTGCTTTAGAGAAGCTTTTCAGTTTCATGAGATCCCATTTATTGATTGTTGATCTTAGAGCCTGTGCTGCTGGTGTTGAAGTTGTCTCCTGTGCCAATGTGTTCAAGCCTCTTCCTCAATTTTTTTAAATAACAGATTAAGAGTGTTAGTTTTATGTTGAGGTATTTGATCCACAAGGACTTTACTTTTGTGCAGGGTGATAAGTATGGATCTATTTGTATCTTTCTATATGTGGACATCCAGTTAGACAAGCACCATTGGTTGAAAAGATGTTCTTTTTTCCATTGAATGTTTTTTGGCTTCTTTGTCAAAAAAAATCAGGTATTGTAGGTGTGTGGGTTTATTTCTGGGTCTTTGATTCAATTTCCACTGATCCACCAGTATGTTTTTATTGCCAGTACCACAGATGTTTTTATTGTTTCTCTGTAGTACAATTTGAGATCCAGGATGGAGATTATTCAGAAGATATTTTAAATTATGTATTTTGACTGTTTTATTTGGATGCCAAATTTGATTTAAAATATTTTCTTTTGTTTTGAGATTTCACAACAGCCATATTAGATCCAACCCAAATTTTTTTATTGTACTGAATTCTTTTAACTATTCTGGCTTTTTGTGTTTTTTGTGTGTTTTTTAGATGATGTTGAGAATTGTTCTTTCAAGGTCTGTAAAGAATTGTGTTGGTATTTTGATGGGAATTGCATTGAATCTCTACATTTCTTTTGGTAGGATGGCCATTTTGCAGTTATTCCTACTGATCCATGAGTATGGGAGATCATTCCATCTTATGATATCTTTTTCAATTTCTTTCTTCAAAGACTTGAAATTTTTTTTTTTATACAGATTTTTCTTTTGCTTGGTTAGAGTCACACCAGTGCACTTTATGTTATTTGTGGCTATTGCAAGTTGTTTTTTTTTTTTTTTTTTTTTTTTTAATTTCTTTCTCAGCCCTCTTGTCTTTTGTATACAAGAGGGTTTCAGATATATTTTTTAGTAACTTTGTATCCAGCCACTTTGCTGAAGGTGTTTATCAGCTGTAGTAGTTCTCTGGTAGAATTTTTAGGGTCACTCATGTATACTATCATATCACCTGTGAATAGTGATACTTTGACTTCTTCCTTTCTGCTTTTTATCCCCTTGATTTCCTTTAGTTGTTTTACTGCTCTAGCTAGAACTTCCAGTACTATGTTGAAGAGAAAGGAGAGAGTGAGCAAACTTGACTTGTCTCTGATTTCAGTGGGATTGATTTAAATTGCTTTCCATTTAGTTTGATGTTTGCTATAGGCTTGTTGTATATTATCTTTACTGTGTTTAGGCATGTGCCTTTTATCTCTGATATCTCCAAGACTTTAAACATTAATTGAGCTTGGATTTTATTAAATGCTTTTCAGCATCTATTGAGATGATCATGTGTTTTTCTTTTTCAGTTTGTTTATGTGGTGGATTACACTGATGGTTTTCTGTATATTGTATCTCCCCTGCATGCCTAGGATGAAGCCACTTGGTCATGGTAGATGAGATCTTTGATGTTTTCTTGGATTCATTTTGTGAGTATTTTATTGAGTATTTTTGTTTCAATATTCATAAGAGAGAATGGTCTGAAATTATCTTTCTTAGTGTATCCTGCCTTTTAGTTAGCTTTTGGAGGTTTAGGTATCAAGATGAATGTGGCCTCATAGAATGAGTTTGGTAATGTTCCTTCTTTTTCTGTTTTGTGAAATAGTTTGAAGAGTATTGGCATTACCTCTTCTTTGAAGGTCTAGTAGAATTCTGAGCTGAAACCATCAGGCTCTGGGCTTTGTTTGGCAGGGAGAGTTTTTATTACTGCTTCTATTTCATTAGGGCATATAGGTCTATTAATTTAGTTACCTGATCCAGATTCAACTTTGATTAGTGGAATCTAGCAAGAAAATATTCTATTTCATTTAGATTTTCAAGTTTTGTGGCATCTAGACTTTTAAGGTGAAACCTAATGATTCTTTGAATTTCCTCAGTGTCTGTAATTATACCTCCTTTTATTTTCTGATTTTGCTGATTTATATAGTGTCTCCCTGTTTTTTAGTTATTTATGCTAAAGGTTTGTCTATCTTTGTCATTTTCTCAAAGAACCAGCTCTTGCTTTTGTTTGTTCTTTGAATTGTTTTCTTTGTTTCTAATTTATTGATTTCTACCCTAAATTTGATTATTTCTACTCCTCTTGTGTATGTCTGCTTCCTTTTGACTAAGTCTTTCACATGTGTTGTTATGTTGATTTGAGATGCCTCAGATTTCTTTATGAAGGCATTTATTTCTATGAACTTTCCTCTTAGAATTACTTTCATTATGTCTCATTAGTTTGGGTAAGTTGTGCCTTCATTTTTGTTAAATTCTAGAAAGTCTAATTAGTTTATTTCTTCCATAATCCAGCTGTCATTGAGTAGAATTCAGTTTCCATGCATATACAGGCTGTTTACTCTTTTTTTTTTTTGTTACTATTGAGGTCTAGTTTTTTAGACCATGTTGTTCTAATATGATACAAGGGATTATATTGGTATAATGTTCTTTTTGGAATGTATACAATTTACCCTTTTTCATTCAAATGCTGATTTCTCTCCTCCATTGTCTGGTTTCAATCCAGATATTGCATTGTGATGCTTTTTATAAGCATCACCTGTCTCAAGTTTTGCATAAACATGCCACCATTTGTTCTCTATATTGTCAATTAAAACAACCAGCCCCAATACTGAGTAATGGAGAGGATAAGGTGAGACATCCTGGTCCAGAGTGGGAGGAAGAGGAAAGGAGACAGGAGAGAGAGAGGAGGAGAATCTGCAAGAGAGGTCTTGGCACCACATGTAGAAATGAACTGGAACTAAGATATCACTAAAAGCAAGTATGATGGGTGAATTTGAATGGTAGGAAACTCTGTGGGCTTAGAGGTTTAGGATGGAGTAACTGTTGGCTTGCATTGTGCTCTAGGTTAATTAAATAAATCCTAGTCTCTGTGTGGTGATTCGGTTATACAGCTGTTTAGGAATAACCACTGCTCAACTAAATGATTTTTCAATAGTTAATGTTAATAACCTACAACAAAAGGCATCCAACTAATCTAAGTATCAACACCCTTTAAATACTACTTTAATATAATTTGCTTTGGGAGAGGAATAAGCTCTCAGCGATACAACCCAAACTTTAAACCTAAAAACTCCCAAATAAATTACTGGCTCTTTAAGAGAGACTCTTAAACATGCCTCAGAGCAAAAGACAGCCTACTGTGGGTAGACCTGAGACTGAACAAAACTGGTTGCCACTACAGTCTAAAAGGATGAGAGAAACATTAAAACAGACTTCTTTGAGCTTGGCTGATAATCTCTTCTACGGTTTTAAGACAGAAATAAAGGAAAGTTTAGAAATTATGACTATGGTTACATTCCTATTCCTCAATTTAACTTTAATAATTGATTTAGCCTTTTATGTCTTCTCAAAGGCAAAGGCTTTAGAAAAGATACTGGAACAACACAAAGAACAAGTAGAACAATATGAAGAAAAAATGAAGGTTAGAAATAGGACATAAAACAAGACATACAAAAACTTACATACAGAACATGATAAACAACAGTAAAAGAGGGCAGAGGTTTTAGAAAAGATACTGGAAAACACAAAGAACAACTAGAACAATATAAAGAAAAAAATTAAAAGTTAGGAGCAAGGCATAAAACAAGACATTCAAGAGATTATTGAACAAAACAAACAACAGAGAGATACGTGTGAAATATGGGTACCGACCTTAAAAGAAGCGTTTAGAATATTAAGTAAAGAAAATACTCAGGCAGACGAAAAAAGATAATAAAGAAAGCCAAACAAAGGTGGTTAGAAAACAAATGTTAGCTTATTTAGTCAGTGTACAACAGAGACAAGCAGAAGATGATCACTCACAGGATTACCATGAGGCTGAATGGCACCCTGTGGAAGTGCTAGACCTGAGGTGGATATTCAATTCCAAAGAGTTGGAACTTTATCTAAAGTGAAAAAAAGTGTTAGATGGCTTAAATGTACAGGAACTGAAGGTCAAATAAGAAAACTAAGACCATTTGTGGCTGAGATAGCCATAAACTTATGGAAAAGAGATCTGTTACAACAATGGAAGACCCAGATTAACATCCCCCCAAGTTCTGAGACAAGCCAAAAAAAAAAAAAAAAAAAAACCAAAAAAAAAAAAAACAGGTAATACTCTTGATAAAGAAGCTAAAATTATTTTAAAATGTCATCAAAAACAGTTTCAGACTGTCCAGACTGTCCATAAACAAAATACAGCAGAGGCCATCTTTTCAACTGCCTGTTACAATCCGGAATCCCATTGCCTTCCTTGTTACCTAAAGAATGGCCTATTATAGTGATTGATTTAAAGGACTGCTTTTTCACAATTCCTTTACATGAACATGATAGGGAAAGTTTTGCTTTCTCAGGACCCACTTTGAATAGAAGCTGTCCAATAAAGAGATATCACTAGATGTTCTTACCACAAAGGATGTTGAACACTTTTATTTTATGCCAATATTTTGTACAACAGCTGTTTGAGATAATCCATAAGCAGTTTCCTCAATCCATAATTTACCACTATATGGATGATATCTTATTAGCTGACTCAGATAGAAAAACATTAGAAAATATTTTTGATGAAATAAATAGAACTTTGCCTTGTTGGGGTTTAGAGATTGATCCCAAAAAAGTACAAAGAGGAGATTCTACTAATTACCTAGGATACAAAATAGGTCTATAGAAAACTCAACCACAAAAAGTACAAATTAGAAGAACCCAATTAAAAACTCTCAATGATTTTCAAAAATTGCTGTGAGATATTAACTGGCTATAGCCTACATTTGGTTTAGCTACTCAAGAGCTAAATAACTTATTTCAAAACTTACAGGATGATAAGAACTTTAAAAGTCCGAGAACATTATCAACTGAAGATGAAAATGAATTGGCTCTGGTAGAAAGGAAATTACAAGATGCATATATAGACCATATTGATCCAAAGAGGGCCTGTATTTTGGTTATCTTGCTTTCCACTCATTCTCCTACAGGAATTCTTATGCAGAAGTTGGACTATGTCTTAGAATGGATATTTTTGGCACACAAACAAAATAAAAATTTAAAAACCTATATAGAAAAGTTCCTGAATTGATCTTAAGGAAAAATGAGACTTCATCAGTTGGCTGGAATAGATCCAGATGAAATTGTGGTGCCCTTTACCAATGCTGAGATTGTACCATTATGGGCAGAGAATGGGTACTGGCAAAGAGCTTGTGAGTTTTTGGGAGAAATCAGCAACAGATACCAAAAAATCAAGTCACTTCAGTTTATAAAAAGAAGCAAGTAGATTCCCCCTCCTATAATAAGAGGAACTCCAATTTTTGGAGCTCCCACATTTTATATGGATGCCAATAAATCAAAAAGGGCAGGTTGTAAGTCAGAAAGTCTGAGTAAAGTGGTGGGGGTCTTTATGATTCAGTTCAAAAACCAGAATTATATACAATTCTCTTGGTGTTATCAAATTTTCAAGAATCTTTTAATAAAATCACTGAGTCTCAATATGCAGAAAGAGTTGTTCTGCATATAGAAACTTCTGATCTAATTCAGAATAATTTGGACTTAACTTCACTGTTTCTTCAATTACAACAAGTAATTAGAAATAGAAATAATCAATTGTATATAACATATATCAGATCTGATATGGGTCCACCAGGCCCTCTAGCACAAGGCAATGATGAAATTGATCAACTATTGACAGGAAGTGTGTTAGAGGCCTCACAGAATTTCATTAAAAACACAATGTTAACAGCAAAGGTTTTAAAAAGAGATTTTTCTATCACTTGGCAACAAGCCAAAGAAATTGTGCAAAAATGTCCCACTTGTTCTTTATATAACTAAACTCCACTACCTTCAGGAAGTAACCCTAATGGTAACCAAAGAAATGAAATTTGGTAAATCATGTGTTTTATTTTATAGAGTTTGATAAACTGAAATAGGTGCACCATACTATAGACACACATTCAGGGTTCCAATGAGCAAAAGCCATAAGTTCTGAGAAGGCTGATTCAGTTATTAGGCATTTATTAGAAGTTATGGAAGTTATGGTTATGCCTACACAAATTAAGACTGATAATGCTACAGTATATGTCTCTAATAAAATGCTAAGGTTTTTTTTTTACATATTGTAACATAAAATATGTAACAGGCATACCTCACAATTCTGCCAGTCAAGCAGTCATTGAAAATTTGAATCGTACTTTAAGGGACATGCTTAACAAACAGAGAGGGGTATTAAGACCCCAGAGATAGATTACATAATGATTTATTGACCTTAAATTTTTTAAATGTTAATGAACAGCAACAACAGCTGCAACAAAGACACTGGGTTATAGAAAAAAAACTGCTGAATTATTTCAGCCTATATATTTCAAAGATACCCTAACTTCACAATGGACAGTAGGGAATGTGTTTATACTGGGGAAGAGGTTTTTCATATGTTCATACAGGAGAAGAGAAATTATAGGTTCTTTCAAAACTAATAAAAATCAGATATCACAGAGGAAGACCACCTGAAGACCTTGGTCACACACAACAAGAAGAGAGAAATCAAGAAGACCAAACAAAACAGGTAATATAAATTGATTATCCCTTCACATGGGAACAACTCTAAAACTGACTGAGACATAAAAAAAAAAAATGTCTCTAGCCAGAACTTCAGCAGTACATGGCCAATAAATCCTTGGCTATAATATCCTCAAAATTTATTATGCCATTATTTTAATTGGCATTGATAAAATTGGTTTACAGTTCAATTTTATTCTGAACATCTCATACATTTATAATTTTAGAACTGTATAATGTTTGTGAGAAATTTTATGTTTTTAGAACAAAAGGAGTGAATACTGGAGATGCTGGACCAAACCTGACAGAATTTTTCTTCCAGCATGCTGAGACATTGACACATCTGTTCCAGTATCTTGCATGTTCCAGAATTGTGCTTGTTCCTGCCTCAACAACTTCAATTGCTGTTTGTCATCACGGCCTGCTCCCAAGAGAGCTTTGAAGAAAGCTACAAATCTTAATTGGTCCAGCATTTTAAACTGTTCTAAACAGGACTTTTATTATTTTCTCAACATTCAAAGACTGGAGCACAAATATTGCTTGCTTAATTAAACATTTTTCAATTTTCTTTGGGCCCCCAAAAGGATTTCTGCATGTCCAAAATGTCAGATAGATGACATCAATGAGAATGATGTCCTATTTTCCTTAAGGGGGATTGGGTAGGTTTGGGGTTGTTTTCTGTGGCTACAAGTGTTTATTGTCATTGGGAGATGTTTATAAATTACTAATGGTCTTATTCAGAGTGAAACTGTTATGCCCAGTTTGGGAACCCCAAAAGACCAGGGATACACTCTGCTGTAAATACATGAGGTTTTTAAAATTGTATACGTGTTTGGACATGGGACACAAACTTCCTGTGGACACAGGAGAGGAATGTAGCCCTGAGATCTAGGGAAGCAAGGTTTTTATGGGGCAAAACCGCAAGCAGGGACTTACATGCTTTGGCATTACATGATTGGGTAAGGGAAATTGACTTTTGAAATGATTGGTCCACTTTGGGCAGCAAGACTACAAACAGTTCGGGCCTGGTCCTATGGGCTGGTTTCCTAGTAACTGTATAATTAGTGGGCAGGAAAGAATGCATTAAGGCTAATTCTTCCCCTCAGGGCATTAATGCTAGCTCTTCCCGAAGGAGGCTGGACATGTTTCCAACTAACTAGCCTTTATTCATGCTTCTGCTTTAAACTTTAAAACAATACCCACTGATTTTTAAGTCTTTGGTCTCTCAAATCCACTAAGAATTTATGTAATTGAGATTTTAAAAATGAAATAAAATGAAGTTTCAAATCTTTCTTCCATCTGCTATTTTTCCCATAAACTCTACTGTGTGCCTTCCTTGGGAAAGGAACCTGGTTCTGACAATGTGCCAGCAGGCCTGGCTCTGTATTTTTTTTTTAATTTCAATCTTATTATTATTAACATTATTATTATTAATTTGGGTTTTTGAGACAGGTTTTTCTCTGTGTAGCCCTGGCTGTCCAGGCCTCATCGTATACCAGGCTGGCCTCGAACTCCCAGACATACTCACAGACATCTACCTGCCTCTGCCTCCCGAGTGCTGGCATTAAAGGTGTGTGCACTGTGCTTGGCAGGACTTTCTTATAGCCTGGTTGAAGTCATACTTTATGACTTAGGACATGTCTAGACAAGTGAGTGTGAAGAGCTGGCAGGGGTGCAAACCCTTCCTTTTGGAGAGAGGGTTTCTCTTGTGGTCTTGCATGTCCTGAACTCATTTTGCAAACCCAGATGGCCTGGAACACACACCAGCCTCTGCTTGCCCCACTGACAGTCACAGGCATGTGACATCACACCTGGCTTCTTGTTATAGCCTTTAAAAATGATTTGTAATCTCTGTCTGCCTTCCTGAGACCAGCCCTATTAAAAAAGGGAATGAGTGTTCTTTTTTGAGAGAGGGAAACATTATTTATGATTCATGGTGTAGTTCTCTTTATTATGGAAGATTTGTTTATTATTTGTACACTATTCTGTCTACACGCCAGAGGAGGGTGCCAGGTCTCAGGATAGATTGTTATGAGCCACCATGTGGGTGCTGGGGATTGAGCTCAGCACCTCTGCAAGAACAGTCTGTGATTTTAAACTCTGTGCCATCTCTCCTGCCCCCTCATTTCTTATTTTTATTTTTTAAATTATTATTTATTCATTTTACATCCCTGTCTTAGTCCCCTCCCTTTTCTCATCCCAGTCCTACCCTCCCTGTTTCCCCTATCATCCCTCACCTGGCTCTTCAGAGAAGGGGATTACCCTGCCTCTATTGTGCACACCCACCCACCCCAGCATATCAAGTGGCATCAGGACTGAACACATACTCTTTGCCTGGCGAGGCAACACCAACAAGGGAAAGTGAAAGAAGAGCTAGTTTGTGGGTCAGGGTGTATTCATATGTGTGTTGGTCCTGCCGTGTTTATAAGGCCTTGTTACACTTGTGTCCTTCATCCACTCGGGCGCTTACACTTTGCACACAGAGTTTCTTGAGCCCTTAGGGGCTTAGGGTTTCTTGGAGACATCTCATTTAGGGTGGAATGGTTCAAGGCCTCTCACTGTTTGCATATCGACTGTACGTGGGTCTCTCTATTTATTCCCATCTGCTGCAGGAGGAAGTTTCCAATAATGGCCTAGCAAGGCACCAATCTGTGAGTATGGCTGTGATCCTTTAGCAAAACTGTAGCATTTAGATTTCTCTTATGTCCTTGGCCTCTGTAGACTCAGATTCCGGACCACTCAAGCAGTATTGGATCAAGGTTCCTTCTCATGGAGTGGGCCTCCTGAAACCCAACTAGATATTAGTCGGTCACTTCTGTGACCTTTATGCCACAAGCGTACCAGCAAATCTTGTAGGCCAGTCACTTTTGGAGAGTGAAGGTTGTATGGCTGGTTCGGTGTGTACTTTTCTCTTCTGGTGGCATGCAGCATTTGTTCCAGTATCGCAAACAGCAGTCTATAAGGGTGAAGGTTCTCGGTAGGTGCCAGGTGGGATTCGCTGTATCCATTAACTTGTGAAGGTGTTGTCCTCAGTAACACAGTCTTATCATCAGGTTGGGGAGAGCACTGGAAGATGGACACACGTTGGGTGGCCCCAGGCCCTGCTTTGATCTATCACAGAAACCTCCTGAATCCCTACTCCACAGGACTCTGGGAAGCCTGCTCTCAAGACACGCCTTCGTCTGTTCTTATTAAATTGAAATAAATACATAGCATTAAATGAAAACATCATATATATATATATATATATATATATATATATATATAAATAAGTTATATATATAATATATAACTATATATATAACTATATAGTTATATTTATATATAGTTATATATATTATATATATAATATATATATAGTTATAAATAGTTATATGTGTTTATATATATAATATATATATATAACTATATACATATAGCTAGTTATTAAGTGACGTGTGCGCCACCAGAGGGCACCAGATTCCTTGACAGATGGTTTGCGCGCCACCGTGTGGTCCCTGGGATGGAACCTGGCACCTTGGTAAGAGAGGGATTCTCTGTGTCACAGGGCCCTGGCTGTTGCGATGACAAAAGTTGGCTTTTTTTTTTTTAAGATTCATCCATCCATCTATTTATTCATCCATTCATTCATTGTACAGCATTCTGCCTGTGCACCAGAATATCCCATTACAGATGTCTGTGAGCCACCATGTAGTTGCTGGGAATTGAACTCAGAACCTCTAGAAGAGCAGCCAACGTTGTTAACCTCTGAGCAATCTCTCCTGCCTACATTTTTTTAATCTTTAAAAAAGATTTATTTTCCACGTGAGCGCGTTTCTGCCTTTCCAAGACTAGTCTTGCTTTGACTGGGAGACTGGAAATTAATTTTTAAAAGGCGGAGCGACCCCAGGATCCCTTCTCCAGGGACCAGGGACCAGCTGGACTGCGTCTAATCAGGAGAATTCAAAGAGCACATTTGTCCTGCACACAAGTTGCTTCCCGCAGCCCTGTGTGTTTACTTCCTGTACCAGGGGGCAGGGCGATGGCATCACAAATTGGCTCCGAAAGGCTCCTGATCCTGAAGACTGCGAGGGGCGCAGGGAGGGGACATTTACAGAACACAAGGGACCAGGGAAAACGCTGTGTGCATTGTGGCGCGAGGAAAGCGCTTTCGGGGTATACTTGTGGGTCCTGACAAAGCTCCAGGCTAAGTAAGGAGGAGGAGGATGGCTTGTGAGGATGTAGGCAGTGCGTACAGCATTCTGGGAATTGTATTTCTGCGTCTGCGACTCGGCAAAGCGGACGATACACTGAGACCTGGCTATGTTACTACAAACAATCCCACAAGTCCTTGCTCTGAGGCAGTTCTCACAGAGGCTCCCAGCCAGCACAATGCACTCTGGGATTATTTGTAGTTCCCTGGCTATGGAGTGTTTGGCTTTAGGAATTTCCGTGTCTCTTACATTTCATCATGGGTTCAGTGCTCTGTAGTAAGGATGTTCACAGTCGTACAAGATAAAACAGATCATTTATTTATTTATTTATTTATTTATTTATTTATTTTTTATTTATTTATTTAGTCTTTTGAGACACCTATAATAAAACGTGAGTGGCTAGAAGTGGAGCTGAAGTGAGGTCGATAGATTTAAAGCCTGGACAGCTCCTAAGAGGGTGGATGGGATATTGAGCTTTTGAACAGGACTGTGCTGAATGTTAAGTGGGACCCGAGCACCCACAAGCATACATGCCATGTCTTCAATGTGTTATGTACTGTTGAAAAAGCAGGCACTTGAGGAAAACTATTAGGTTATATTCCAAGAAGCTGGCAGTTGGTGGAAATTCAAAGTTCAAGAGTTAGTACGGCACCTCTTCATTTTCCTAGTTGCTCATTCTGCATCCTGTTATTTTCAGGTATTTCACACCGAACAAACAGCATCTTTTCAGGCTGGAAATGGACTGTAGTTTTCAGTTCAGATAGGTAGTAGCATATGATTCTTGGGGATTCTCTTAGAAAACCCTTCCCAGTAACTCAAAAGTTGAATTCTCATGCCTGGTGTTGGAGTTTTTGTTAGATGGAGGGACAATTGTCATCACAGATGGCAAAATTTCATTGAAACTAAATTTTAGTTTTATACAACAGCTTACATGGATTGTACGTATCTTAGATAGTTACTAGTATGATTCCATATTACTTTTTCAGACATCCTTATTGTTATTTTACCATCTTCCCTTTTGTATTTCTTTCTGTCTTACCTCCGAAATTATTATACCCCCTTCAAGTTTTTCCCATTTCCTCTTTCAAATCTCTATACCTTTCTACTTCCTACTGCCCCCACACACTTCCATTCTCACCTTGGAAATGGTCACTATTTCATTCCTGGTTTTTTAATTACTGCCGGATATAGACTCACATATGAGTACACACATATTCAGTTTAATGCTGGGAAACTTAGAAGAGACAATATATGAAATTTGTCTTTCTGTGTTTGGATTACCTCATATAACATGATTTTTTTTCTAGTTCCATCTATCTAACTGCAAGTTTTATGTTTTAATACTACTCAATAGTGATGCATTTTAAAATCATGACCTAAAGAGCTAATATTTAATTCATTTTAAGGTTATTTAATGATTACATCATTTTGTGCCTTCTCTTTTCTTCCCTCCAAACCTTCCCACAGACCTCTTCTATTTCTCTTTCAAATTCATCTTCTTTTTTTGAATTGGTATTATGCTCTTAATATAAGTTGCTCAGTTTAATAATGTTAGTTCCATGCATGTTTTCAGGGTTGATTGCTTGGTATTGGATAACTGATTTTATGCACTTTCCTGGAAATAGTTTTTTTCTCACACTCTCAGCATTTATTAGTTCCCTGCAAATTTTTGTGTAGGATTAAGGACAATGATTTCTTCCTAGACCACTTTTGCATATCTATTAGCATTTCCAATTTTCAGCTCATTTTTATACGGGTATATTGGTAAGCATTTTTTCTTTACTTTTTATATTGGTCCATCTTATGGGTGTAGCTTCTGGTATTATTAGGAGACACATTACCAGACAATACTCTGATCCTCTGCCTTATATATATTTTTTTACCTCCTGTTATGCATGATCACTGAATCTTAGGTCTGGGAATTGTTTTGTAGATGTATCAGATGTGACTGTTCTCCATAATTCTGCCTTGTTATTGTTTGTGGTTTTCAATCATGATTTTGGTTCAAGGAAAAGCTTCCTTGGTCAGTGTTGAACTATACATATCTATGTGCATTATTAAAAATATTTAGGTTGCAACATGTTTATATTCATGCATGTACTTACATGTATTATAGGGATTTATGTAGATAATTCACAGTATGATTGCTTAAAACTCTTTCAAAAATTTACTGTTATTTCACCCACTTAATTCTTTTATATTTATCCTGTAAGACCTGGGGTTTCACAGCTCAGGAGTTCAAGATCACGCCCTTCTCAGGAATTCCCAGAGACCACAACTCGATGCAAAAGCAAGAGGTTTATTATTATTTTTTATTTCAATCGCGATAGGGTCACCCCTCCAAAGGCAGGAGATGACCCAGAGCATGCAAAGCACAGGGTTTTTATACTTAAAAATCTGGCCACTTTTGCACTATACATTGATTGGTCAGCAAGAATAGGATGAAGATAGTTTACAGCTAGTTGTTTGCAGTTTTTGGCTGTTTGTGAGTTTTCTCAAAACAACTCACCCTGCCCTTCAAGAGCTACCTGACTCTGGCTTCAATTCAAGGCTATCTCAGAGCAGTTCATCCTCCCATTTGAGAGCCATATGCCTCTGGCTTTAAATTCAAGGATGGGAATAGTCACAGCTGTTTTTCTTTTACAGTTGTTTTCATTCTCAGGTGGGCTCTCATCCCCTCTTTACTTTGTGCTCCAATTTTAACCCCCAAATTGTGGATCAACCTCAGAGAGAGGTTGATACTGCCTCTGGATCATCAGGACCTGAATCACACTTACACATTCCCTGACAAAGGCAAGTAATCGGTTAACAATACAGGGTACTATTGTAACAAGGAGCAAAAGGGTAGCAAAAGGTCCCAGTAAGAGAAGCACATAGGGGAGCGGACCATTAAACCCATTCCAAAAAGGAGATTCTATTAATTCTCATCTCCTTTTTTCAAGATCTTTTTGTAATTTTTTTAATCATTCCTTTAACAATGCCTGATTTATTAGTGTAAAAACAGCATTTCTCCTGTAGGGCTAAGAAGATTCTTCTTTTTCAGCTGTAAGGAGGTCTAATCCCCTCAGAGTCTGTAGAACTATTTCTGCTAAGGAATTGAGCTCGTCTTGGAGGTCATTGATGATGCTCGAAAGCAATTGTACATCACTAATTAACTGTTGGGACAGTTTGTTGTATTTATATAATAAAACACAAACCAGCTGACCCAGCACCTATGAAAGCAGTCAGCCCAACTCCCACTAACAGAGGAATGAAATGAATGGCTCTCTTCATTCTTCCAGCCATTAAGTCAAAGCTGGGGACTGGGACTGGCTCATCCCCTGGAATGATGCTAAGATCAGGGAGTCGCCTGTACACAGGTCCCAGTCCAATCAGTGGGCAAGAACGTATAGGCTTTATTATTCCTGCATAAAAAAAACAGTATTATTGTCAGGGCAGAGAGCTGTGGAGATGTCAGTTGTTGAATCACAAATGGCAAAAGTAGCATCCCCTACAGGTAGATCTGAGCTATCATTTTTGTAGGGTTTTGTCAAACAGGTAACATTTTGGTTGAAGAGAGGCTGCACTCTCATAGGGGGTGCTGAGTGTCAGGATCCCTCAGCAGTGGAATAAGTGGTGTTATAAGGGGGAGCTGCAGAGGAACAGGCTGCCCTTGTCAGAGGCAGAGCCAGTAGTCACTTGCAAGCAAATGATTGGTGTCATTTAGGAGGCTATGAGTGGCAGTAATAACATATACAGTCTGGGGTCTAAAATAATGTTTCCTCTACTATCAGGAAGAACCATAGGGTGGTAATTGAGGGATGAGTATTCTTTTTTCTATTAACTCTTCAATGCATTGTTTAACCTGTTCTTGTCTGACCTGATCCTGCAGCCCTCCTCCATCTGAAAGGTGAATGGGAGGTACCTTTCTTCAGCATACAGGCTTCCCTACTGTCATCCCCAAAAAGGGGTTTGAGGTAATTTAGATCCATGGCCTCCTGTTGGTACATTGTGGGACCAATCGTCTATCCTCATCTCCTCCCTGACTTGGTTCAATATGGCAGTGAAATAGGTGATGTTATCTTTTCCAATACATTGTTGCACATCCCTATAGCAACTGCTATGCACAACCTGTTGATAGGTATCACAAGGGCAAGGCTTGGGGCACCCATTTACATAAGGAATCAGTTTAGGCTTGGTTACACAATGCCATTCTAAACTTGGGGTACTCCCTGAAGGTTGTAGGGCTCTATATGCCCATGTATCACCACACTGAACTTGAGCATAGGCCTTGTTGGGGCTCCAAATCTCACCAATAAGTAAGGCTCTGCCATTCATCACCCCACCCTTGCAATCACAGGGTTTAACATACATTGCTTCCAGGGCCTTGTGAGCCTGGTGAGGATCACCAAAGCTCCAGTCAATAGTTACCCAATTGAGTACAAACAGCACCACCCAGAGGTACCATTGTCTGTCCACTTTACTGGTCAAAGAGTTCATTGTCTCTGATGAGTTTCAGTTTTAACAGGTTGCTGGAGGCTTGGACTTTCCAGGTGTCAGCAGGTTGATGAAGAGCAGGCTTGACATGTGACCCATGGATCCAAGCTGCAATGCCCTCTGCTTTGACAGCTGTTGGGGTGGTAAGCAGAACACAATAAGGACCCTTCCACCAAGGTTCCAGATTCTGGGTGTGGTGTCATCTCACATACACCAGATCTCCCATCTGGAACTGATGGGGCACATCCAGGACCCAGGTGCATATGCACTGCCAAACTTTCTCCAAACTTCTTTCTGAATAAGTTACAGTCCTTTCAGACTGGAAAACAAGTCAGAGTTACCACTAGTTATGTCAAGGGGTCCCCAAGAAGAGTCAGGGAGCAGGAACCCCATATAGTAGTTGAAGGAGTTAAGCCTAGTCAGGAGGGAGTATTTCTGACTCTAAAGAGGGCCAAGGGAAGGATCACTGCCCAGTCACCATCAGTCTCCATAGTAAATTTGGTAAGAGTCTCTTTGAGAGTTCTATTCATTCTATCTACCTGTCCTGAACTTTGGGGCTATAAGCACAATGTAACTTCCAGTCAAGCCCCAGAAACCTGGCCACCTCCTGGCTTACCTGAACAACAAAGGTTGGTCCATTGTCTGACCCAATTTTGGAATACCAAACCGAGGAAAAAATGTCTTCCAGAATCATTTTGGCCATGAACAGGGTGGTTTCTTTCTTCGTGGAAAAAGCTTCCACCCATCCTGAGAAAGTGTCCACAAAAACCATGAGATATTTATTGTCATACCTGGCTGCTTTAATTTTAGTGAAATCCACTTCCCAATGCATTCCAGGTCTAGTTCCTTGTCACAGGCCAGCAGTGACACCTGAATACCACCTGAGAGAGGGCTGGGAGAGAGAGAGAGAGACAGGGTGACACAGAGAAGGACACCGAGTCTCCTTGCTGATCCAGGTGTCGAATTAATGGACGTCAGGTTAACACTTAAGTAGGCAGAAAAGTACAAGCAGTTTCTCATGTAGGAGCTTTACTTGGTCAGAACATAGGAGAGCTCACTCAAGGTTACACAGAGCCTGCTGTCTGGTTACTATGTTTGCACACACTTTCTAAGGGTCAGAGCAGTCTGCTGTAGGACCACTAAGGTCAGATTATAAGAAACTGGACTTTGGAAAATAGCCAAAGCCAATAGGCCGGATTCCACTGCTCCATTAACTCAAAAATTTGCCATTAACTCGAAAAAGGCTGCCACAGTTTCTCTCAGCGGCTTCCCTGTGCTCTGGAACTCTTACCTATGTTTACCCTCTGGCAAGGTTCACATGCACTAGTCACTCTCTCAGTCAGGGTGGTGAGGTTTAGTGTTCAGTACTGGGATTGGCGGGCAACTTCAGCCAATTTCTTTGCCCACAAGTGAGTCCACTTATGCATCTGAGTAATTAATCTCTCAGCGTCTTCCTGTAGCACAATGATCTTACCTTTAGAGTCAATCCATGCCCCCACATCGGTGTCAGATATCCCCTGTTTTTGCCATATTAACTTTAAGTCACGTTCTGAGAAGTTTAGTCATTCTTCTCTGGAAAGTTCAGCGGTTAGTACCACTGGGACAGAGTTTCCTCTAGCAGCTACTTTAGCCTCCTGATTGGCCATGTTATTCCCCTTTGTTGCCTCAGAAGTCCCCTTCTGCTGTCCTGGGCAATGAATAATGCTTACCTTATCCAGCAGCAACAAGGCATTGAGCAAGCCAAAATCTTGTTTTTATTTTTTATCTCTTTACTGGCTGATATTAGCAGGCCTCTCTGCTGATACATGGCCCCGTGCTCATGGGCTGTTGGTAAGGCATACCAACTATCAGTGTAGATGTTTATCTTTTTGTCCTTTTCCAGAGATAATGCTTGGGTTAAAGTGATCAATTCAGCTCTCTGAGTAGAAGTGCCCTCTGGCAATGCCTGGGCCCATATTACCTTATGAACATCTACTACTGCTACCCCTGCCTTTCTCTTCATGTTCTCAAAAAACTGCTCCAATCCATATAGTATGTTACCTTGGCATTGGGCAGAGGCTGATCTTTCAATTCCTTTTGCTATCCCTGTTCCTCTGCTAGAACCTGCAAACAATCATGCTCCAGGGGCTGGATTTCTGAATCTGGCAGTAAGGTGTCAGGGTGTAGCATGAGTCCTAGGTTATAGGCATACATGTTCCTTGTTGGAGAAACAGTCTTATAAAAGACCTCTGTGCTCTGATATATTTGGTCCTTGTAGAGTTTCTGTCCTCTCCAGGTCACACTAACTCCCCTTATGTCATATGATTCCCTGTGCTCTGCCCAAGGTTTGTTATGAGTCTCAGCATCTGCTTTGATATACTGCTAGGGAGAGTCTTTCATAGGTCCTCTTGGGTAGGCTTCTGTCCTGTTTCTTGTTTTTGCCTATATCGATCCCATTGGTCTTTCTAAGTGAGGATTGATCATCTTAACCCAGGTCCTCTTTTCTCATTTATCTTCTTTAGGTGTACAGATTTTAGTATGTTTATCCTATCTTATAGGTCTAGCATCCACTTAAAAGTGAGTGTATACCGTGTTTGTCTTTCTGCTTCTGGGACACCTCACTGAGGATTATCTTTTCTGGATTGTTTGTTCATGTTTACATTTTATGACTTCTTTGAATGGTCTAGAATTAAACCTGTCTGTTGTGTAGCTGGTAAAGAGGTTTCCCATTTTATAATCTGTTTCACCACCTAAAAGTGGATTGCAAAAGCATTTTAGTTTCATGTTGTAAGACCTGAGTCTCACTGCTCAAGAGCTCGGGATTGTGCCCTTCCCAGGAACACTCATAGACCACAACTCGATGCAAAAGCAAGAGTTTTATTCCATTGCGATAGGGTCCCCCTCCAAAGACAGAAGATGACCCTGAATATGCAAAGCACAGGGTTTTACACCTGAAATTCAAACCACTTTTGCTCTATACATTGATTGGTCAGCAAGAATAGCATGAAGATAGTTTCCACCTGGTTTTAGATAGTATTCAGCTGCTTGTAGATAGTTTACAGGTGGTTGTAGATACTTGTTCTCAGAACAGTTGCCCCTTTCCTTCAAGAGTTATCTACACCTGACTTCAATTCAAATAATCACAGGTGTTTTCTCTTTCCCAGGTGGTCCCTCACCCCCTCCTTTTTAACTCAATTTTAACCTAAAATGGTGGATCAACCTCATAGAGAGGTTGATATTCTTTCTGGAATATCAGGAATTGAACTGTACTTATACTTTCCCTGACAAAGGGAGTTCTGGTCAGTGAGTTTATTGTCCCTGATGAGTTTCAATTTCAGCGGGTAGTTGGAGGCTTGGACTTTCCAGGTGTTGCAGGTTGATGAAATGCATGCTTAACATGTGACATGTGGAATCAAGCTGTGATGACCTCTACTTTGTGGCAGTTGGCGTGGTGAGGAGGATGTAATAAGGACCCTTCCACGAGGTTCCAGATTCTGGCTGCCATGTCACTGCACATATACCAGATCTTCAACGTGGAACTGATGGGGCACCTCCAAGGACCCAGGCGCATATGCACTGCCAACCTTGCTCCAAATTTCTTTCTGAATAAGTTGCAGTCCTTTCAGCCTGGACAACAAGTCAGAGTTACCACTAGTTATGTCAAGGGGGTCCCCAAGAAGAGTCAGGTTAGCAGGAACCCCATATAGTAGTTCAAAGGAGTTAAGCCTAGTATGGAGGGAGTATTTCTGACTCTAAAGAGGGCCAAGGGAAGAATCACTGCCCAGTCACCATCAGTCTCCATGGTCAATTTGGTGAGAGTCTCTTTGAGAGTTCTATTCATTCTCTCTACCTGTTCTGAACTTTGAAGCCTATAAGCACAATGTAACTTACAGTCAAGCCCCAGAAACCTGACCACCTCCTGGCTTACCTGAACAACAAAGGTTGTCCCATTGTGTGATCAATTACCTTTGGAATACCAAACCGAGGAAAAAATGTCTTCCAGAATTGTTTTGGCCATGACCAGGAGGTTTCTTTCTTTGTGGGAAAAGCTTCCACCCATCCTGAGAAAGTGTCCACAAAAACCAGGAGATACTTATTGCCTTACCTGGATGGTTTACTTTCAGTGAAATCCACTTCCCAATGCATTCCAGGTCTAGTACCTTGTCACAGGCGAGCAGTGTCACTTGAGAGAGGGCTGGGGAGAGAGAGAGACAGGGTGACACAGAGAAGGACACCAAGTCTACATGCTGATCCAGGTGTCGATTTAATAGACGCGTCAGGTTAACAAGTAGGCAAAAAGTACAAGCAGTTTCTCATGTAGGAGCTTTACTTGGTCAAAACATAGGAGAGCTCACTCAAGGTTACACAGAGCCTTTTGTCTGGTAACTATGGTTGCACACAGTTTCTCAGGGTCAGAGCAGTCTGCTGTAGGACCACCAAGGTCAGTTTATAAGAAACTGGACTTTGGAAAATAGCCAAAGCCAATAGGCGGATTCCACTGCTCCATTAACTCAAAAAGTTGCCATTAACTCCAAAAAAGGCTGCCAGTTTCTCTCAGCCACTTTCCTGTGCTCTGGAACTCTTACCTATGTTTATCCTCTGGCAAGGTTCACATGCCCTAGTTACTCTCAGTCAGGGCGGTGAGGTTTAGTGTTCAGTACTTGGATTGGCGGGCAACTTCAGCCAATTTCTTTGCCCACAAGTGAGTCCACTTATGCATCTGAGTAATTAATCTCTCAGCGTCTTCCTGTGATAGAATGATCTTACCTTTAGAGTCAATCCATGCCCCACGTCGGTGTCAAATATCCCCTTTTTGCCCGTATTAACTTTTAAGTCACTTTCTGAGTAGTTTAGTCATTCTTCTCTGGAAAGTTCAACAGTTAGTACCACTGGGACGGCCCGTTTCCTCTAGCAGCTACTTTAGCCTCCTGATCGCCATGTTATTCCCCTTTGTTGCCTCAGAAGTCCCCTCTGCTGTCCCTGGCAATGAATAATGCTTACCTTGTTGGGCAGCAACAAGGCATTGAGCAAAGTCAGTATCTCATTTTTATTTTTTATCTCATTACTGGCTGATGTTAGCAGGCCTCTCTGAAGATAGATGGTCTCTTGCACATGGGCTGTTCTTAAGGTGTACTGACTATCAGAGTACATGTTTCTTTTACCCTTTCCCAGAGTTAATGGCTGGGTAAAGCAATCATTTCAGCTCGCTGAGCAGAAGTGCCTCCAGCAATGCCTGGACCCATATTACCTTATGTCCATCTACTACTGCTGCCATTGCCTTTCTCTTCCCGTTCTCCCAAAACTGCTCCCATCCATATAGTATGTCATCAAACAGTAAGGCAGAGGCTGATCTTTCATGTCCTTTAGCCATCCCTGTTCTTCTGCTAGAACCTGCAAACAATCATGCTCCAGGGGCTGGATTTCTGAATCTGGCAATAAGGTGTCAAGGTTTACCAAGGGTGCTAGGTTATAGGCATACATGGTCCTTGGTTGGAGAAACAGTCTTATAAAAGACCCATGTGCTCTGATATATTTGGTCCTTGTAGAGTTCCTGTCCTCTCCAGGTCACACTAACTCCTCCTTCTTTCATATGATTCCCTGTGCTCTGCCCAAGGTTTGGTTATGAGTCTCAGCATCTGCTTTGATATACTGCTAGGAGAGTCTTTAATAGGTCCTCTGGGGCAAGCTTCTGTCCTGTTTCTTGTTTTTGCCTATATCCATCCCATTGGTCTTTCTAAGTGAGGATTGATCATCTTAACCCAGGTCTTCTTTCTCATTTATCTTCTTTAGGTGTACAGATTTTAGTATGTTTATCCTATCTTATAGGTTTAGCATCCACTTAAAAGTGAGTGTATACGTGTATGTCTTTTCTGCTTCTGGGACACCTCACTGAGGATTATCTTTTCTGGATTGTTTGTTTGTTCAAGTTTACATTTTTTACTTCTTTGAATGGTCTAGAATTAAACCTGTCTGTTGTATAGCTGGTAAAGAGGTTTCCCATTTTATAATCTGTTTCACCACCTAAAGAATGGATTGCGAAATCATTTTAGTTTCATGTTGTAAGACCTGGAGTCTCACTGCTCAAGAGCTCGGGATTGTGGTCTATGAGGAACACTCATAGACAACAACTCGATGCAAAAGCAAGAGTTTTATTCCATTGCGATAGGTCCCCCTCCAAAGACAGAAGATGACCTGAATATGCAAAGCACAGGGTTTTACACCTGAAATCCAAACCACTTTTGCTCTATACATTGATTGGTCAGCAAGAATAGCATGAAGATAGTTTACACTTGGTTTTAGATAGTATACAGCTGCTTGTAGATAGTTTACAGGTGGTTGTAGATAGTTGTTCTCAGAACAGTTGCCCCTTTCCTTCAAGAGTTATCTACACCTGACTTCAATTCAAATAATCACAGGTGTTTTTCTCTTTCCCAGGTGGTCCCTCACCCCCTCCTTTTTTAACTCAATTTTAACCCTAAAATGGTCGATTAACCTCATAGAGAGGTTGATATTCTTTCTGGAATATCAGGACGTGAACTGTACTTATACTTTCCCTGACAAAGGGGAGTTCTGGTCAGTGAGTTTATTGTCCCTGATGAGTTTCAGTTTTAGTGGGTTGCTGTAGGCTTGGACTTTCCAGGTGTTGCAGGTTGATGAAATGCATGCTTAATATGTGACATGTGGATTCAAGCTGTGATGCCCTCTACTTTGACTGCAGTTGGCGTGGTGAGGAGGATGTAATAAGGACCCTTCCACCGAGGTTCCAGATTCTGGTTGCCATGTCACTGCACATATACCAGATCTTCAACGTTGAAGTGATGGGGCACCTAAAAGGAGCCAGGCACATATGCACTGCCAACCTTGCTCCAAATTTCTTTCTGAATAAGTTGCAATTCTTTCAGCCTGTACAAGTCAGAGTTACCACTAGTTATGTCAAGGGGGTCCCCAAGAAGAGTCAGGGAATAGGAACCCATATAGTAGTTCAAAGGGAGTTAAGCCTAGAATGGAGAGAGTATTTCTGACCCTAAAGAGGGCCAAGGGACGGAGCACCACCCTGTCACCACCAGTCTTTATGTTCAATTTGGTGAGAGTCTCTTTGAGAGCTCTATTCATTCTCTCTAAATGTCCTGAACTTTTAGGTCTATAAGCACAATGTAACTTCCAATCAAGCCCCAGAAACCTGGCCACCTCCTGGCTTACCTGAACAACAAAGTTTGGTCCATTGTCTGTCCCAATTACCTTTGGAATACCAAACCAAGGAAAATGTTTTCCAGAATTTTTTTGGCCACGATCAGGACGGTTTATTTCTTTGTGGGAAAAGCTTCCATCCATCCTGAGAAAGTGTCCACAAAAACCAGGAAATAATTATTGCCTTAACTGGATGGTTTACTTTCAGTGAAATCCACTTCCCAATGCATTCCAGGTCTAGTTCCTTGTCAGTGGCCAGCAGTGACACCTGAATACCACCTGAGAGAGGGCTTGGAGAGAGAGAGAGACAGGATGACACAGAGAAGGACACCAAGTCTACATGCTGATCCAGGTGTCAATTTAATGGACGTCAGGTTAACAAGTAGGCAGAAAAGTACAAGCAGTTTCTCATGTAGGAGCTTTACTTGGTCAAAACATAGGAGAGCTCACTCAAGGTTACACAGAGCCTTTTGTCTGGTTACTATGGTTGCAAACAGTTTCTCAGGGTCAGAGCAGTCTGCTGTAGGACCACCAAGGTCAGTTTATAAGAAACTGGACTTTGGAAAATAGCCAAAGATAAGAGGCAGGGTTACACTGCTCAGATGCCATTAACACCAAATTTGCCATTAACTCCAAAACGGCTGCCACAGTTCCTCTCAGTGGCTTCCCTGGGCTCTGGAAACTCTCACCTATGTTTACACACTGGCAAGGTTCACACGCCCTAGTCACTCACTCAGTCAAGGTGGTGAGGTTTAGTATTCAGTACTGGGATTGGCAGGCAACTTCAGCCAATTTCTTTGACCTCAAGTGAGTCCATTTATACATCTGAGTTATTAATCTCTCAGCGTCTTCCTGTGGTAGAATGGTCTTACCTTTGGAGTCAATCCATGCCCACACATCGGTGTCAGATATCCCCTGTTTTTGCCATATTAACTTTAAGTCACTTTCTGAGTAGTTTAGTCGTTCTTCTCTGGGCAGTTCAGCAGTTAGTACCACTGGGACGGAGTTTCCTCTAGCAGCTGTTTTAGCCTCCTGATCGGCCTTGTTATTCCCCTTTGCTGCCTTGGAAGTCCCCTTCTGATGTCCTGGGCAATGAATAATGCTTACCTTGTCCAGCAGCAAGTAGGCATTGAGCAAAGCCAAAATCTTGTTATTATTTTTTATCTCTTTACTGGCTGATGTTAGCAGGCCTCTCTGCTGATAGATGGCCCCGGGCTCATGGGCTGTTGGTAAGGCAAACCAACTATCAGTGTAGATGTTTATCTTTATGCCCTTTTCCAGAGCTAATGCCTGGGTTAAAGCAATCAATTCAGCTCGCTGAACAGATGTGCCCTCTGGCAACGCCTGGGCTCATATTACCTTATGTCCATCTACTACTGCTGCCCGTGCCTTTCCCTTCCTGTTCTCAAAAAACTGATCCCATCCATACAGTATGTTACCTCGGCATCCCTGTTCCTCTGCTAGGCCAAGAGAGAGACAAAGTGGGCAGGAAGATTCTTTTAAGGAGTAAACTAACCACACCTGCCCTACCTGGTTGTCGACACATAATGACATCACAGGTTGCTAGGAAAGACAGAAGCAGGTGCCTAAATACTAAGTGTTGGCATAGGCCTTTAATCCCAGCACTCTGCCAGGCAGAAGCAGGCCAGTCTCTGTGAGTTCAAGGTCAGGCTGGTCTACAGATCTAGTCCAAGATAGCCAAGGCTAAAAGGAGAAACCCTCTCTCAAAATACCAAAATATTCATATGTATAATTAAAATATACTCACTAAATATAGTAATATAAACCAATATATTTAATAAATATGTTATATATTTATATATATTGTTTTAGTCATATATGTACATATCATATATATGTGTATATATATGATTTAAAAAATCATGTTTTAATTTATGTTTAAATCATATATATCTTATTGAAATAAAATCTGAGCCAGGCTTTGTGGCAGAAATCTCTAATCCCATCTCTCCAGGAGATACAAGCATGCTGTTGTGTAAGTTCAATGTTACCCTGGTCTACAAAACAAGTCCAGGACATGCACGGCTACAGAGAGAAACCATGTCTAAAAAAACAGTCTAGATGTGTGGCTAGATATGTCTGAAATCACATAGTGTGACTAGGCTATAATAAAGTCTTACGAGGCATGGTGACACACATCCTTAGTCCCAGCACTTGAGAGGCAGATGAAGGAAGGTCTCTATGACTTCAAGGTCAGCCTGGTTTACAAAGAGAGTCCTGGACTGGCAATGATGCACTGAGACATCATGTCGCAAAAATAAAACATTAAATTAAATTAAAAACTCAAAGCCGGGATTGTTGGCAAATGCCTCTAAGACTAGCACTATGACTGGCAGAGAGAAATGGATCTGTGTTAGTTTAAGGTCTGCCTGGTCTAGAAAGCATGACAGGTCAGTCAAGGCCATACAGAAAATCTCTTTTCTCAAAAAACAACATCCTGGATGTAAACAAAAATCTTCTAGTATCTGAAGGTTGTTTTTTTTTTCACTTTTAAAAAATTTATGTTTTTGTAAATTACAGTTTATTTACATTGTATCCATGCTGTGGCTGCATCTTTCATCCCCTCCTTTACTCAACCTCCTAACTTCCTCCCATTTCTGTCCTCAAGTTCACTGATAGGGAAGGTCCTCCTCCACTTCCATCTGACCCTAGCCTATCAGATCTCATCAGAAATGGCTGCATTGTCCTCTGTGGTCTGCCCCCAATCAAGGGTAGTGACCAAAGAGCCAGACACTGAGTACATATCAGAGACAGTTCCTGTTCTCATTATTAGGAACTCACTTGGAGACTGAGCTACCATGGAATATATCTGGGCAGGAGTTGAAGAAAGTTCTAGGTTATCTACATGCATGGTCTTTGGTTGAGTATCAGTCTCAAAAAATACCCCAGTACCCAGTATTTTTTCATCTGTTGCTCTCCTTGTGGAACTCCTGTCTCCTCAAAAGTCTTCCTTGGTCATCAGGGAAATGCAAATCACATCACAAATGATTACCCAGGATATCACATTACACCTATCAGAATGGGTAAGATAAAAAACTCAAGTGACAACACATGCTGGAGAGGATGTGTGGAAAGGGAAACACTCCTCCACTTCTGGTGGTAATGTAAACTTGTACAACCACTTTGGAAATCAATCTGTCAATTTCTCAGAAAATTAGGAATAGTGCTACCTCAAAATCCAGCTATACCACTCCTAGGCATATATTCAAAATTTGATCAAGTATACAACAAGGACATTTGCTCAACCATGTTTTTAGCAGCTTTATTTGTAATAGCCAGAAGCTAGAAACAACTCATGTGCCACTCAGTTGAGGAATGGATACAGAATTTGTGGTACATTTACACAGGGAATACTACTCAGCATTTCAAAATGAGGAAATCATGAAATTGGCAGGCAAATAGTGGGATCTAGAAAAGATCATCCTGAGTGAGGTATCCTAGAAGCAGAAAGACACATAGGGTATATACTCACTCATAAGTGGGTTTTAGACATATAATACAGGATAAACGTACTAATATCTGTACACCCTAAGAATCTAATTATGAAAAGAAACATGGCCTTGGATGAAGTAAATTATTTACCATGTTGATGTATAATGTAGTGGAGGAGGTCACAAATTGTGGTTGTGTTCTATATTTTGAAACAATGGAGTAGCTATCGAAGTTTTCTGTATGTGTATCAAATCCAATAACTGACATTTATTAGGTCATTCTGATATTCTTTCTGTGGCTGCTGTTGATCTAATGCATTTCCACTTGGTGATAGGTATTTTTCTGATGCAAAGTATAGAATGGGATTCCTATCATCTATGTAATCCATTGCTTATTTATATCAGGTAGTGTGTAATCATGCTTTTCAAGGAAGGGTCTCTGAGAAAGCACGGTGCTTGTGTTTTTCATTTTCACAAATTCCTTTAAGATGTTTGTTTTCAAGCCTGATTTGGATGCCAGTAATTAGGCAAAGCTGCATTTGAAATCTTGATTCTCATGCCTTCTGAGTACAAGTCCAATGGTGGAAGATGTTCCCTGGATGTGTTCTATTTTTACCAATATTAATGTTAAAATGCTTAATAGTGTATCTATAGGTGTGTATGACTATATACATACATATATGTGTATTATATACATATATATAAATACATATAGTTTAAAGTTCCATTCTCCTTCATGTTTCCATTAGTTACTATACGGCACCTAATGTTGAAATACTGCATTCTGAGAGAATTATCTAGAGGTGTTAAATAATGTAACAGCAATGATATTTATTTCAAAAAAGCATGTTGTGTGTTTGTAATGTTACTATGGGTTTTAGGCCATGACAGATGTGTGAAGACTTGGTTGACAGCTTTGTGGGGTTTATTTTCTTCATTGTTATATGATGTTCAAAGTCATGTTGCCAGTTTTGCTTTTTAATACAGACATTCCCATTGAGTTCATTGAGTTTACTCAAATAATTTAACTGAAATATTACATCAGTAAAATATTGTCTTCTATCCAGATTATAAACCTATTGTTATATAAGGATGGAAGAACATGAAATAATTTGAATAATAAATATTATTTCCAAATTAAAATGATATAATGCTGTTCTTTTGTTGAAACTTGTTTTGGAATGCAATATTACACTTTTCATTCTTATCCTAAGTAAAGACTTAGTTCATTCATAACATGACATTGTCTCAGATCTATAAGTGAATGTCAGAGAATTGTCTCAGTGGGCATAGTTGGTTGTTTCTAAGCCTGATGATTTGAGCTCAATTTCTGGGTAGCCCATATTGCTCCTTTAAAATTTTTTCTAATATTTCTATACTTGGGCTATTGTATACACAAATTCACACAGCAGCACATACATAAATCATTTTAAAACCTAACTAAGCACCATTTTTTCCACTGGCCAAAAGACTCTTTGGGTTTCATGTCAAAACTCATGTGTGGGATATAAACAGATAGTTAACAGCAATAAATTGTCTACTCACTGGCACATACATACCCAAACATTTTTCAATGGGTGAAATTAAAGCAAAGGAGAAAACGACTTACTGACAACATCAGAAATGATTTGGAAGTGTAAATAAATGTAGATTTTGAAGACTTATTACTGTTCATTAAAAGAAAATGGTACCTTTGTACATCTTATTTTATCCTATCATTCCTTGATTCGAGAATAGGATAGGTCATTTTAAAAATATATTAGCTTGGCTCAGAGGTGAATCCCTGTCATCCTAGACCTGGGAGTCCATGGCAAGCTAATCTTTCTGAGATTGTGGTCAGCTTGGTCCATAGAGTGAAATCTCTTTTGTGTTTGTTCATTCATTTATTTGTTTGTTTTTTAGACAGAATTTCCTTGTGTAGCCTTGGCTGTCCTAGACTCACTTTGTAGACCTGGCTTGCCTCAAATTCAAGTCTCTTCTTCCCTGAGTGCTGGGATTACAGGTGTTTGCCACCATGCCCAGCTCCAAAGACTGAGTTCTAAAAAAGGCATGGCTATGTACAAATATCATATATTTAAATGATCCCCCAAAATGTACTCTGTATCTCAAATTATAGGGTTATTTTCCCCTAAGGGATAGTGCACACAGACCTGGGTCCTGGTATTGTTCCTGGTCCTGGTCCTGGTCCTGGTCCTCAGAGCCTAGCTCTTGGCCCAGCTGTGGCCCCAAAAGTCTGCTGTCAAGCATTGGCCCTGTTGGGCTTTGTTTCTGGGGCTCAATCTATCCCAGTAGGCCCCCTAGGCACCAACTACACACCTGGCAGGATCTTCTATAGGTGGATGCACATGCCCAACTCACAGGAAACTCTTGACAAAACAGGCTCCATACCCCTTGGCTCAGCCAGGACCACAGCCTAGGAATGGTTCCACCTACTGTGGGCAGATGCGGAGGCCATCTCTGAATACATCACTTAAGTTGAGTAAGCAACACCTTTTTAATAATAATATGAAACCAACACCAATAACACAACAGTGAAAAACAGCAATTTAAAAATATACAAAATAAAAGGAATCTTTTCTCTAAGGGGAGCAGGTGCTGGGTGCAGCTCAGCCGGCAATTGTACCAACTATATGTCTACCTTGGGCAGCGAGGACAGGGGATTGGGTGTCCCAAGTGCACCCCAGCGGAGAGAAACAGTAGCTCATCTGCCAGGTCCACAAGGGCCTGTGCGTCCTCTGATGCTAAAGCCGGAGGTTGCACTGGTCCAGCTTCTGGCAAGACTGGGGGTCCCACAGCCATGGGATCCAGGAGCTCAGCATCCTCTTGGGGCTTAGCATCTGACCCCGAACCCAGCCTCCGTTTCTCCTGTGCCACCAAGGCCTCTTGTATGGGCAGCTCTGCAGCTGAGGCCCCAAGTAGCCCAGGACCTGAGCAAAGAAAGGGGTGAGCCGTCATCTGGGATAAGGGAGCAGCCTGAAGGCACGCAGAATGTAATGAGCTAACTCAAGATGGCATCTCCATGCCAGAGAATTCACAGTCCCCTCTCCTACCCGCAGGACGGTCAAGTTGACAGGCGTCCTCCTCTGCTTCATTGGCCAGAGCTTCAGGACACTTCCCCTATGGGACACAGGGCTGGAATCAGCTGCTGTCTCACCAGGTGCCTCCCCCAGGTCCTCCTGGGAAACAGCAGGAGGAGATCCGAGGGCTGGCTAGATCCCTGGCTGGTCTGTCCAGGCTGCTGCTGCTCTCCTGCCTTTTCAGGATCAGGTCCAGAACCATCTAGATGGTGGCAAACTTTGGATAAAGGGCCAGAAAGAAGCAGAGAGATACCCTGTCGTCCCTCTGCACAGCCGTGGGAAATAGGGAATCATCAGCTCCACATAGTCCATGCCATCATTGCTGAGCATGGGGATGCCATGCAGGAAGGCTCACTCCCTTTTGCTATAAGGAAGGACCAGGGCAGGAGGGAGGTCTTAAGTATGCAAACCCCGAGGAGCACCAATGACCCCTTTCCCTACACCTAAGCAGGAAGCAGACATGATAAGTGTTCCTCAGTGTCCCAACAGGAACACTCTCCCAGGCTGCGATCATGGTGGATGGGGGGTAGTGTGGACCAGAAAGCTTCCCTGCTGAGGGCGGCCCTGGTTACCTTGGTCTCTGAGGGGGAAACAGGCCAGAAACGTGTCAGGGTGAGCACCACGTGTCTCCAGTAGCGGCACAGGTGACCACCACTGCCTTCTCTGAGACCGGAACCTCTGGAGGTCTGGAAGCAGAACAGACTCATCTCTCCAGCTCCTCTGGACTGGCTGGCCTGTCCAGGCTGTTGTTGCTGCTGCTGGCCTCCTGTTACCTGGCAACCGGGGTTCCGACTTCCACCCAGAACAATGCTGAGGAAGCATGGTCACTTCCCAGAGTCCCCCTGCTAGAACCTTCCCCTCATGGGCTCTCCCTGCAGGCCACCAGCTCAGCAGGCTCCGCTGATGAAACCGTCAACCATTCCAGAGATAATTGATGAAGAAGGTGCCTCCCATCACCACTAAAGTGCTCAGAGACACAGGAGACGGTTGAAGGATGAAAAGAACTGCAGAAGAAGAGAAGGATGACTAACAGGACTGCTCAGAGGTTAAGAGCACGAGATGCTCTTCCAGAGGTCTAGAGTACTATTCCCGCCACCAGTGGTGGCTCAGAGCCAGCGCCTTCTGCTGGCGAGGAGATTAATGAGGAGACAGTGAAACAGCAGAATACTGGTCCTGGTTCTAGTCCTTGTCTTTCCCATACTGGAGAGAAACCTTCTGAATCCAACCAATGTGGTTAATCATTTTTTAATACTCCTCTCCTAATGCATGAAAGATCACACACTGGGAAGAATCCATATGGATGTAATCAGTGTGACAAAAGCGAGTCATATGAAAGGGGAGGAGGTCCTCCCCTATTAGTGGACTTGGAAAGGGACAGGAGGAGATGAGGGAGGGAGGGTGGGATTGGGGAGGGAAAAACAGCTGGGATACAGAATTAACAAAATGTAACTAATGAGAAAAATAAAATTATGGAAAAAAAACAAAAACAAAAACAAAAAAAACTTTGCATGTAACTGACATCTCCTAATACATAAAAAGAACACACACTGGAGAGAAATTTTATGAATGCAACCAGTGGGGTAAAATATCTTCATGTAACAGTCATCTCCAAATGCATAAAAGCACCCATACTGGAAAGAAACCATATAAATGTAACCAAAGCCTCTGAATGTCATAGTAGTCTCCAAAATCATAAAAGAACACACACTGGAGAGAAACTTCATGAATGTACCCATTTCAGAGTAGTCTTTGAAAACATAAAATAACACACAATGGATAAAAACCTTATGAATGTAAACAGTGTGGTTTCACCTTTGTACAACACAGTCATCTCCTAATACATAAAAAAATGCATACTGGAGAAAAACTATGAATATAACTAATATCATAAAGGCTTTCCATGTAACAGTTATCTTCCAAGACAAGGAAACATATTGGAGTGAAACCCTATGAATGTAACCACTGTCCCAAAGCCTTTCCAAGGCATAACAATCCACAAATACATGAAAGAATACACACTGAAGAGAAATGCTGTGAACATAAAATCTCCTAAGACATGAAGATCACATAATGGAGAGAAATCTTATCAATATAATCAATGTGGTAAAACTTTTGCTAATCAGAATCATCTTCAAAGTCATGGAAGAATTCATACAGAATTCACACAGAAAGACTATGAATGTACTTAACATCATCATGAAAGAATTTGTACTGGAGAGAAAACTTATCAATGTGTTAAAATGTGAGGCCTTGCACATATCTATAGTCTTCATGGTCATAAAAGTTTCATACTGGAGAAGAATTCTGTGACTATAATCAAAGTAATAAGGCCTCAGTATTCTTCAGCCCACTCACTACAACTCAAACACTAGTTCAATGCAAATGACAAAAACTTATTGTCATTCAGGCACTACTGGTTGATTAGGGCCACATAACAATCTTTGAGCTCAACTGTGACACCTACACACCCACTGAGACAGAAAATTACAGAGGTTCTAAGCTTGAAAAATCAAAACTGTCTATGCTATCTTACAAATAATTTTTTCCATCAATCAACATTTAGGGATATGTGATGTCTTTATGTCTTTGATGATGTCAACTGACGCAAAGTGTAGGTTTTACAGTAGAACAAATCATATCCATTTGTTCTTTTGTGGTTAGGAAGAATATTGTGTTTTAGGGAAGAGAAATTTTAGTTTGGAACAGTCATTATGTTTAGGGGGAACAGAAGCCATGGTATGGAACCATCACATTTTGTGGAAAAAAAAAACAATGAATAACAAAAGCTGGTCAGCTATTGGGAAGTCTGTAAATTTCTTATGGACTATGAACTTAAAGAGTGCTTCAGAGTGTGTAAGCAACCCGATAAAGCCTTTGCATATCACAGTAGACTTTGAGGACCTGAAAGAATCCATTCTGAAGGATATCTGTTAGAATAAAAGATTTGTTAAGATCTTTGACCAACCAACTTGCATTCATTTAAGCAAGATTAATCGGGTGGGGATATTTTAACAAGTGTCAACAATGTATTCATACATTATGACATCCATCCTTGTTTTAAGCTCATATGGACAAATGGTCTATGAATTTATACATTGAGTAACCCTTTTAGATTTTACAATTCTCTTCAATTACATTAAATGAATCATCTGGTTGTAAAATTTATGGTGTGTATTAGTGCCTTTTCTGTGATAAAACACAATGTCTAAGGTAACTTCCAAAAGTGTTTACTTTGCGTTCGAGTTTCAGAGGGATATGGGATCACTATGAAATGGACATCAAAAGTGTCACACATGGCAGATAAAGTAGGAAGCTTAGAGCTCACATCCTCAACCCATAGCATGTAGCAGAGTGTGGGAACTACAGATGATATGCAGTTGAAAATTATCAAGCCCATCCCAAGTTACATACTTCCACCAGCAGGGCTGCATTTCTTAAACATTCCCAAATGACACCACCAACTGAGGATTCATTTCTCTGACTTCAAACCTACATGTTTGATGTCTGTTACATGAAGGAATTCATGATGAAGAAAAACTCTGTAGACAAGCCTATAGGTACCTCAAAACCTGAGCTACAGAAATAAATGGTTACACATGAAAAATATTCATGAGTAAACATATTAGTTTAGGAATTTGTTTTAATTTCCATTATGTGATAACAATATGTCTTTGTTTGTTTATGTGCCTATGCATTCTAATCTACAGGAAGAACAGACCATTTGGTTTTCTTTAAGCAGGGATTACAGGAAGTTTTCAAAACCCCAATCTAGATCCTGGAAATGAATTTGTCTTAACTGCACAGCTATATCTCTAGTTCTGTAAATATCTTGAATCCTTTGTATATTATCTTGATGTCAAGAAGTAGAAAAGAATTCATAGAAGAGAGCAACCATATTTAGGTAAAAGATTTAATGATGTTGGGCATAATAGATATAATCATTTTCATGAAAAGAAACCTTCTTAAATCTGTTTTTATCATAGCTTTGAAGGAAGTAAATTATTTACCATGTTCACATGGTAATGTGAGGATATCACCAATTGTGATTATGGTCTGTATTTTGAAACATTGGATTAGGTTTTGATGTTTGCTATATGTGTATCAAATCCATTCACAAATATTTATTAGGTAATTCTGATCTTCTTTTGTAGCTGCTGTTCATCTTCTAAAGCATTTTCATTTGGTGATAGGTGTTTTTCTGCTGCAATGGATAGAATGGCATTATGATCATCTATGTAGTTCATTCCTCATTAATATCAAGCAGTGTGTGATCAAGCTCTTCAAGGAAGTGTCTCTGAGAAAGTGTGGTGCTTTTGATTTTCATGTTTTCAAAATTCATTTGAAACATTTTTTTTCAAGCTTTGTTTGGATGTCACTAATTAGTCAAGGCTACTTTTGAAATCTTGATTCTCATGTGCCACCCTTCAAGATGTTTCCCCAATGTGTTTTGTTTTGTCAACGTATTTTTACCAACATTAATGTTAAAATGCTTAATTGTATGTATGTATGTATGTATGTATGTATGCATGTATGCATGTATTGTTTGAAGTTCCATGCCTCCTCATGTTCCCTTATTTATTATAAGGCACATCATCTTGAAGTACTGTCTTCTAAGAGAATTATCGAGAGGTGCTAGGTATTGTATCAACAATGAGATTTATTTTTAAAAAGCATGTTTTGTATGTGTAATGTGACTATGGGTTCTTAGGCCATGATAGAGATTTGAAGAGTGTGTGAAAGCTTTGTGGGCTTTATTTTTACCAATCTTATATGATCGTCAAGATTATGTTGTCAGTTTTGCAAAACCACAAACATTCCCCATTGAGCTCACTGATACTCAATTAAACTTAGTTGAAACTTTACATCAGTAAAATACTGTCTTATGTTCTGAGTATAAATATATTGTCATCTAAGGATGGGATAAAATGAAATAATTTGAAAAAATGCTGTTTGCAAATGAAAATGATTTACTGCTTTTGTGTTTTGGAATGTGTTAATTCATTCTCAGGAGTAAAGATTTGTTCATAACTCTTTCTCAGAACTACAAGTGAATGTCAGAAAATTGTCTCAGTGTGTAAAGTTGGTTGTGGTTACATGATGATGATTTGAGCCCAATCTCTACATAGCCCATATTACTCCAACAGATTTTTTAAATATTTCTATACTTGGGCTATTGTGTATGCAAACTCACACACCACCACGTACATAAAAATAATTAAACCCAAATAAGGGCGAGTGTGTTCACTGGCTAAAATACTACTTGGGTTTCCAGTTTAGAACTCACATAGGGGATGTAGGTAATAAACAGCAATAAGTTGTCAGAAGTGCTGGCAAATACACACCATGGCATAGGTGTGTATACATGCAAACACACTCAAACATTTTTAAATGGATGAAATTAACAAAGCAAAGGAAAGAACTCACTTATTGACAACATCAGAAATGATTTGGAAGTACAAATAACTAAAGAATTTGAAGAATTATTACTGTTTATTGAAAGAATAATGGTTCCTCTGTACATCTCATTTTATCCTTTCATTCCTGGATTCAACAATAGGTCATTTTAAAAACATATCTCAGCTTGGCTCAGAAGTATATCCCTGTCATCCTAGACTGGGAGTCAGAGGCAGTCCACTCTCTCTGAGTTTGAGGTCAGCATGGTACACAGAGTGAATTCTTTGGTTTGTTTGTTTCTTTGTTTTTTTTTTTGTTTGTTTGTTTGTTTGTTTGTTTTGGAGGGGAAATTGGCTTGTGTATCCTCATCTGTCCTGGACTCACTTTGTAGACCAATCTGGTCTTAAATTCACAGAGATCTGCCTGCCTCTTGTTCCCTGAGTGCTGGGATTACAGGTGTGCCACCATGCCCAGCTCCACAGATTGAGTTCTAAAACATCCATGGCTATGTAAATATATACTGTCTCCAAATGATTCCAAAAAGTTAGACTATATCTCAAATTATGGATTTTTTTCTAATATTAGCTGACTGGTTCCAACAAAGACTTTTGTTACATTTATTTATATCAAGAGAACTGTGGCAACAATGAAAATCAGAAGCAATGTGGAAATTCCATTTGCATAGGGGTAGAAACCTATATCTGACAAGAGGGTTAATATCCAGAATATATAGAGAACTCAAGAAGTTAAACAGCAACAAATCAAGTAATCCAATTAAAGAATGGGCTACAGAGTTAAACAGAGAATTCTCAATGGAGAAATGGAAGAGAAACACTTAAAGAAATGCTCAATGCCCTTAGTCATCAGGGAAATGCAAATCAAAACAACCCTGAGGTTTCATATTACATCCATCAGAATAGCTAAGATCTGAAGTTAAAGTGACAATACATGCTGAAGAGGATTTTGAGAAATAGGAAGCCTCCTCCATTCCTGGTGGCAACGTAAACTTGTATAATCACTTTGGACATCAATCTGGCACTTTTTCAGAAAATTAGAAATAGCACTTCCTCAAGATTCAGCTATACCACTCATAAGCATATATCCAAAGGATGCTTAAGTATACAACAAGGACATTTGCCCAACCATGTGTGCAGCATCTATTATTTCTAATTTACTAACCCAGATGCCCCTCAACTGAGGAATGAATACAGAAATTGTGGTACATCTACATAATGGAATATTACTCAGCAATAAAAAAAAACAAGGAAATCATGAAAATTGCAAGAAAATGTTGGGACCTGGAAAAGATCATCCTGAGTGAGGTATCCCAGAAGCAGAAAGACACACAGGATATATACTACCCATAAATGGATGTTAGAGATATAATATAGGATAAACATACTAAAATCTATACAACTAAAGAAATTTGTGAATGAGGAGGACTCTGGCTAAGGTGTTGAATCCTCATTCAGAAAGGCAAAGAGGATGGACATCAGAAGGGGAAGAAAACAGGGAACAGGACAGGAGCCTACCAAAGAGGGAATCTCAAAGGCTCTACCCTGCAGGGTATCAGAGAAGATGCTGAGACTTGTAGCCAAATTTTGGGAAGAGTGCAAAGAACTTCATGAAAGAAGTAGGAAATAATATGACCTGGGGAGGACAGGTGCTCCACAAGGAGAGCAACAGAACCAAAAAATCTGGGCACAGGGTCTTTTCTGAGACTGATACTCCAACCAAGGACCACTGATGGAGATAAACTAGAACCCTGCACAGATGTTGCCCATGGCAGTTCAGTGTCCAAGTGGGTTCCATTGTAATGGGAACAGGGACTGTCTCTGACATGAACTGATTGGCCTGCTCTTTGATCACCTCCCCTGAGGGGGAAAGCAACCTTACCAGACCACAGAGGAAGACAGTGAAACTATTCCTGATGAGCCCTGATAGACAATGATCATGGGGAGGAAGAGGGGACCTTCCCAATCAGTGGACTTGGGGAGGTTCATGTGTAGAGAAGGAGGAGGGAGGATGGGATTGGGAGAGAAGGAGAGAGGGGGCACAGAGGGATTCAAAGTGAATAAAGTGTAATTAATAAAAATTAATATAAAAATGGAAAGAAAAAAAAAAGACATAGAAGACATATATATAAGCTCTCATTGGTCAAATGACAAAACAATTTGAACATCAAAATATTCTGCATATCTATGTCCTCGCAAAATTCCTATATTGACGTCCTGAGACCCAAAGTAACAGAACTGCATGAGATCTTTGGGAGGTACTCAGGTCTGGGAGGTGAAGCCCTTATAAATAGGTTCATAACCTTATTGAAGAGATGTTATAAAATCATGTGGCCCTTTAGAACACTGAGGTTAAAGTGAGAACAGGACTATAGACAAGCATGCCCCCAACTAGACCTTAAAATTTAACTTTAGACTTTCCAGAATTTACGACTGTGAAAAGTAAAACCTTTGTTTATAAATCATTTGTCATTTAGCCCCAGCAGACTAAAACAAACAGTAACAGTCCAGTCCACTACAGAAGGCACATAAATCATGAATCCATATTGATGTAAGTGTATGGCAGATGCATTAACATTCTGATGAGGACCAAGACACAGAATGTCAAGGTACTCATGGGGTGCAGGGTATTAACTGTGTAGCAGAAAAGCCTGGAAAACACTGATTACAAGTAATCAAAGTGAAAGTATGTCCAACCTGACAGGACACAGTGTGTTGCACTTTTGTGATACCCTTGTCCTAGTTTATGTATTGATCCATGAGAACACAGAGAGCTTAGAGAGAGTCTATAAAAATAACTAACCTGGGATATTAGCCATATAGTACAGGATAACCATGGTACAACCCACAGACCTAAAAAAACTAAATAACATGGAGGTAGAAGAAAGGATACTTGAATCCCACTAAGGAGGGGACAGACATGGGAAGTGGAGGGAGAGAGGAAGTGGGTGTGAGAGGGGGTGAAGAGAGGAACAGGACAGGGGATCAGGTGTGGAAAAAGTGCAGATGTGGGTGAGAGGGCTAGGAGAGAAGGGAAATTGGTGTTGCCACATCTCTGAGACAAGATGAAGACCTGGAATTCTGGAGGTACCTGGGAAAATATGGGGTTGTGAGCCTGGCTGAGATGCCCAGCAGCAGGGATATTGAGACTGAAGTGGACCCATCTTGTAGCCAGTGGAGGAAGGGGGACACCAATCAACTCACAAAACCCTCCACCCAAATTTGTCACCTACAAGACATGTAGGAATAAAAGATGGAACAGAGATTGAGGAAATGGCCAACCAATGACTGGCACAACTTGAGACCTAACCCATGGGAAAGACTCAACTTCTGACACTGTTAATAATACTCTGATATGCTTATAGACAGGGGACTATCATAACTATCATCTGAGAGGCTTCATCCAACAGATAATGGAAACAGTTGCAGAGACCCACAGCCAAACAAACATTAGGCAGAATTTAGAGAGTCTCGTGGAAGAGTTAGAGGATAGATTTAGGGAGCTGGTAGGGTGGTAGTACACCACAAGACTTACATAGCCAGCTCACCTGGGACCATGGGGCCTCATAGAGACTGAACCAGCAACAAAACAACATGCCTGGACTAGTCCTAGGACCCCTTCACATATGAAATTGAAGGGCTGTTTGTCCTCAAGTGGGTCCCCTAACAACTACATCAGGAGCTGTCTCTGACTTGGGCTCCTATCTCTGTTGCTCCCTCTGGATTCCATTTTCCTAGCAGGGCTGCCTTGTCTTACCCCAGTGAAAGAGGAGGTACTTAATACTGATGTAACTTGATGTTCCAGGGTGGGTTGGTTGGGGGCTATCTGGGAAAAATGGGTGAGTGGGATGAGGGTGGGACTGGGAGTAGAGGAGGGAGTGGGGTTGTGAGTGGGATGTAAAATTAACAAATAAATAAATTAATGAAGACAAAATCCTACTGACCCACAGTCATCAAAAGTGACAGGATCATGAAAAAGATGATGGAACTATTCCATATTGAAGGAGACTAAAGAGATAAGAAAACAATACAACACTTAAATGTACCAACGTCCTCAACAATTATGTGAGTAATAACATAGTCAACACAACCCAAATTAAATGCAATACTGTGTCAGCGTGAATTACCAATTTTGATAACTGCACTGTCATTATGTAAGACAAAGATCTTGTTTGTATAAAATCAACACTAAACGATTCTGAGTGACAGGGCATAAGGTCAGCAGCTTCCTCTCAAAATGTCCAAAGTAAAATAGCAATTAACTGTACATACTTGGAACTATCTTCAAGTTTGTTATTTTTTCAAAATTGTTGTGGGGAAGCTGCATATGGTCTTTAACTCCAGCACTTGGGAGGCAGAGGAAGGCAGATCTCTGTAAGTTCAAGGCTAGCCTGGTCTACATAGGGAAGCCCAGGACAACCAGGTCTCTGTAGAGAGAATTTGGGTCAAAAAACTAAACTAAAATTGTAAGGAGAACAATGTAACTGAAAACTGAATAAGATTAAAAACAAAGCTGATTCTCCACACTGACAGTCTGGGTAAGACTATGTCTATAAGAGACTGAAAAATGAAATGACATGACATTTTGGAGCAGCAAGAAGATTCTCTAAATACAGCCCACAGTCTTCTTTTTTTTATTGTGTATGTGTGTGGGGGGGAGGAGTGTTCATGATGGGGATAAAGGATGAATACTAGTGAACACATGGGAAGGTCAGATGACAACTCTGCAATCATTTTTGCCTTCTACCTTTTCAGGAATTCAGGGATCAAACTCAGGTTTCCAGGCTTGCCCAGCAAGAGCCTTTATCTGCTAAACCATCCTACCGACCTTCAAGTGATTCTCTTAAATGACCTCAATTAGGTAATAGTGAGAAAAAAATGTGAAGGGCCCCTTCTCTTAAACAATTTCTTAGGGATGAATAAATAATAAAAAAGAGATGAGTAGAACATTAGTACACTAGTGCTATCAACGACTAACAATCATCCAAACACAACCTAAGCACCTCCTGAGACAAGGGGCTGCAGGGCTGGTAGCTAAAATTCCTTGCAAGTGTAAAACTGGCATAAACCTGAAATAAAAGAGCTTTCCCAGCTCTACAGTAACCTTGTTGTTACATCCTGATTGTCTACACATAGCAACACAAAGAAATACAAACAGGAAAATAAGCCCGCATGAACCATGTATACTCCTGGTTGTGCAAGTCCATCAAAGTATAAACAGCAATGTATCTACCAAACTGTGCCTTAAGAAGAATTCTCTGATGGAATAAAGAGAACAATCAAATCACTTGAAAGCTAAGTGAGAGAGAGCACCTGCAGTGGTTGGCTGACTGTCTTAAGAAGAGTCATTTCATTCTGGAATGCCGGCACATATGTCCTGAAACAATAGTCCTAGAAATGTTTCAAGGTGCAAGGATCCTGTGGCCTTTCCAAGCAGCAAGTGTTCATTCCACTGGGATGTCCAAGCCCCCCTCCCCCGCTGCCCCAGGCCAGGCAGGAGGCAACACCGGACTCTCTGCACTTCCTTTCCGGGAGGCCTGGCCCCAGCATCACTCTTCCTCAGGATGCAAGGCGCAAGTGTATCCCTAGGAACTACACACAGTGTGCTCCTGCCTCCCAATCCCCCGGCCAGAGGGCACAGTCTCGGTACCAGCAGCCAGCACAGAAGCTCTTGTCTGAATGCGGGCAGGCAGACCCGCCCAGCAGCCCCGCTGCAACGCCCAGGACTGCCCTGGTCTCTCTCTCCCGCGACCGCCATCCCGGGTCCCTCACACGCCCACAGCCAGCCAGGCTTGGCTGCACTGTGATGGCTGACACCGTGTGAACCCGTTGCTTCTCCACTCAGGGACCCACCTCCAGTTTCCCCACCTCCCAGCAGCAGCCTGCCAGCAGCAGAGCCCACTGGGACAGCTGGGGCCAGGGTAGGAGCCCAAGAGGCGGAGGGGCAGCCAGGGAGGGGACAGGGGAGCCCTGGGGAGGAAGGACGGAGAGGCAGAGGCGGAGCCTAGTGGAGGGCGGAGGAAAGGAGGGGAGGTGGGGCCCAAGGGGCGGAGGCGGGAGCCTGAGAGAATGGAGGCGGTGCCCTGGGAGGTGAGGCTGATCAGCGGAGGAGGAGGAGGGAGCCCGGGAGGAGAGATGGGCGCGTGGAGGCGGAGCCTGGGGGGGCGGAGGTGGAGCCCAGGCGGCGGCCCGCCCCACATTTACCTGGTTTCTTCTGGTCTCAGCCACCACCCGATGAAGTAGTCCCTGCCGAGCCACGACCTTCGCCTCCCTCGCCCTGGCCGCCCACCCGACCCAGGATGAGCTCAGCGCTTAACCCTTCAGCGTCTGTATCCATAGCAATGGCGCTTCCGTCACGCTTGATAATGGAGCGCGCTGTGCCTGCGCTGCACCTGCGCCTGCCCCTCCCCCGCCCCACCCGTCAGAGGGCTCGGCCTTAGGGTTCCTCCGAGGCTGCTCAGACCCGCTGCTGGGAAGTTGGAGGCTGGGCGCATTCTTGCCACGGAGGCCGAGCTCTTAGAGGCCGGGCCTCTGCCTCAACGCCCCCCTCCCCTATTCTTTATTCTCCTGGAGCTGGGGTCTTTCATTCCGCCTTCCCTCTCCCTTTTGCTGTAGGAGGATAAGGGCGTGGAGGGGCGCGGGGTCACTTGAAAAGTTTGCTCTTCTCTGCTGCCTGCTTGCCACTGGCCGCGCAGCAGAGATTCTCCTGCCCTCGGCTGGAAGCTTGGAATTTGCACCGCCTAAGGCTTTTTGCTGCACGTTTCCTGTTTACGTTGTGCAGATGGGGATTTTAGGAACATGCCATCGAGCTGGCGGGGGGAGGAAAAGACTTGTGCAATCTTCAGAAGCGCCTATGGTTTCTGGGATTCCTGGGCTGGGGGCGTTCACCTTAGGCTTTCCTCCAAGTGCCCAAGAGAGTTGGGTTTCTCCTAGGAACAGGGCATAAGGGCATCCCAGGGATCCTCCTGAAATGGTCCTGTCGCTCCCCAGGGAGCCCTGCCCACCTGAATTTTTTTTTTTGTTTCAAAGCTCTGGTAGCTGAAAGAGGTATTAACTTCCAAGTTGCTCTGCTGCGAAAGCGCAATCGAATAAATTCATGGGGCTCTTTGTCCAGTCTAGAAATCATCCCAGTCGATTGAGTTTATTTTTATATTGTTATTTTTTTAATTTTTATTCATTACAATTTATTCACTTTGTATCTTCTCCAAAGCTCCCTCCGTCTTCCCCTCCCAAATGCCACCCACCCTCCCCCATATCCACCCATGTCCCTCCACCAGTCCATTGATAGGGGTGGTTTTCCTCCCCTTCATTCTGATCCTAGTCTATCAGGTCTCATAAGGACTGGCTGCATTGTCTTCCTCTGTGGCCTGGTAAAGCTGCTCCCCCCTCAGGGGAAGGTGATCAAAGAGCAGGCCAATCAGTTCATGTCAGAGACAGTCACTGTTGTCAAAATATCCGCTATTGATGTTTTCAGATTTGGCTGGCACAACACTTGGATGAGTTTACTTTGTCACTTCTTAATGATCATGAAGTTTTAGTAGTTGAATATGTACCCAAATTAAGACTGAAGTTTTCAGAACCTGTGGTTTAGAAACTATCTTTGTGAGGACATCATTTGCTGAGGGGTTTGATCCTTAACATGTTGTATATAGTAGATGCCAATGTGCTTAATGCAACACATACACCCTCTGCCAATGACTAGCAGAAAGGTAATGACTAGAGCTGTGAACTCAGAGTCATGAGCTCAGATGCTCTGATTGACTAGTTCGCTTTTATGGGCCAGCATTTCCCTTCCCGATTCCATGCTGGTGATTGAACTTATGGTCTCATACATGCTAGGAAAGCCTTCTACCATTAAGCTATATTCCCAGTGACAGGGCAGACTTTTTCAGCAGGGGTCTGAGCGGGTTGGCCCAGGCGATGCTAGAAGAATTGAAACTGAGGGGGTGCTTTAAGTTAGGACCTCCTTTGTAAATGGTTCCTAGTCAGACAGAAGAGTCAGCATAAGTGATGAAGAGTAGGATGGTTTTCAAAATAATTAAAGCAAACAAAACCTCCCACAACACCTCCTGTAGACATTTTCCCAGTCATGTCCCTGGGAGCTCTTTCTCCACTTTTTTCAGTAAAGAGTAATCTCACTTCCTCCAGAGACAGCCCATTCCACAGCTTAACAGCCAGCCCTCTAAGAAAGTCCTTCTTTATGAAGTCAGAGTTGGCCCACTGTAACTGCCCTCGTGTTCTCTGAAGCTACCAGAAGGGGAGGGACACCACATGAGTGTGTGTGATTTTTTAAAATTATTATTGTGGGATTCCCACCCCAATTATACCTTCTCCCAACCCATAACAAAGGAGACTGAGAGATGTATTGAAATTTCCTGTTACATCACCACATCTCAGACCACTCAGTTGCCTAAGCAAGAATCTTAATGACTGCCACCCTTAATACTGGCCTTTCTCTCAACCCCACATTTGTCTTTCAGTCCTGTAGCTCCTACTTCCCACATGTCCACTTCACACTCACATCATTGTCATCTCCCATCTTGATAGTTTATAATACCTTCCTTACGCTTTTCCCTGTTCATTGGTTCTATGTATGTAAAAAATGCCTTTTTATATGTAAAACTTATTTTTTAAGATCAGGTTTTACATATCTCAGGCTAGCCTCACAAATTCCAAGCACATAAAGATGATGTTGAACTTCTGATGCCCCTGACTGCACCTCCTTATTGGGATTACAGGTGTGTACAAAATACAAGGTTTCATGGATGCAAGGCAAGCACTTTACCAACTGAGCTACGTTCCAAGCCCTTATATAGAAAACCTAAAGACAAAAAGCAACATATTGACACAGTCTTAAAATTAAGTCTGTAAGCCTGGAGCAGTGACACACACCTGTGAGCCCAGCACTCAGAGAAGCAGCGGCAGGTGCGTCGCTGTGAGTTCAGGGCCAGCCTGTTCTACACAGCCAAAAGCCCCACAGAAAAGCCCTGAAAAAAAAAGTTTGTGTACCAAGCACACATTTTCAGTTTGAACTATGTTTGGAGTGCAGGAAAGAGAAATCCAGAGATGGCTGACAGACTGTGTCTTAGGCCATTGTGTCTTGACATTTTTTAAGTACCTGGGACTGCAGTGGTCACAGTGGTACTGTGAAGCTTTGCAGGCTGTTCTTATATAGATTGAATGTTTGGTAAACAGGCCTTGGCTACATATTTGCAGAGTCCAGTGCAAAACAAAAGTGAAGGATCCCTTGTTCAAAAGTTAAAGATTTCAAAAGCTTTAGCAGAGCATTAGAACAAAGGTGGGCTCCTCTCAGTGCAGATCCCTAGCACCTGAACAGGGTGTGTTTCCACAAAGCTGACTCTGTTGGTGCAGTGTGTGTGCATGCTGGAGTGGAGAAGGGGGTGTGGTTGCTGGGAATTGAACTCAGGACCTTTAGAAAAGTAGCTAGTGTTTTTTAACCTCTGAGCCATCTCTCCAGCCTGTATTTTTTTTCTTTTGTTTTTTATGTCTATGAGTTTTCTACATGCATATACACCTGCGTGCCAGAGGAGGGCATCAGATCCCAGTATAGGTAGTTGTGAACCACCATGTGGTTGCTAGGAATTGAACTCAGGTCCTCTGGAAGGACAGCCAGTTCTATTAGCCTCCAAGCCATCTCTCCAGCCCCAATATTCTGCTTTTGTTGTTTGGTATTTTAGAGATGACAGCGGAACTTAGAACCACCTTGTGCATGCTTAGCACATGATTTACCACTGAGCTACATGCCCCAGCCTCAAAACAATCTCTGGTTGTTCTAGTCTTGTCATTATTGTTGAGATGATCTCACTACATAGCCCAAGCTCACCATCCTTCTGCCCCAACCTCCTGAGAGCCAGGATTACAGAAGTGTACCATTACACCCAACACTCAAAACTATTGTTTGTAAAATGTGGTGTGTGTGTGTGTGTGTGTGTGTGTGTGTGTGTGTGTGTGCATATTTTCAGCTTTAGGAACCTTATTTTCCTTCCACCTTTTCTGTTTGCACAGATTTCTGCAGAGGAGCTCAGGACCACTCAGTGGTGGCTCCAACCCAATCAGTGGCCTATGCTATGGGAGCTGCTCACCAGTCCTCAGTGTCTGGCTGGCCACTCCAGTCTTCAGATGGGAACTGCTGGATGGGTTCCGAGGGCACCTGCATACCCTCAGACCTTGGGCAGAAGCTGGTGCAGTCCATTCACTCTGGAATGCCTCCTTGGTCACGGCCTTCTCAGCAGCAGCCTGCGCCTTCTCAGTCTCCTCTGGGTCTATGTAGAAGTAACGATAAAGCATAACCTCCCATGACTGCTCACAGGAGGTAGTGCCATGCATGAGCAGTACTTCCTGGGCCAGCATCCACCACATTAGTCCCACTGAGTGAACTCCCTTGTTGTTCCATGGATGGCAATGTCCACATAAGAAAAAGAGAATCTGTGTTGCACTGAGCAATGGTGGGCAGGTTGACCTAAGCAGTCTCTGTGAGGGGCTGCTGGTCAGATCTGAGTTCAGCCACCACTAGAAGCCGTGGCTCCCTGAAAGCTGCTTGCATCTGGTTAATGAAGGTCCCAGGTGTAAATGTGGCAGCAACTGGAATTGCTACAATGACAGTGGTAAACTTCAGCACAGCTTGCTCACCAGTGTTCCTGGATGAGATGACACTGATATCAGGAGTGTTCTCAATGGTAACAATGGCTCTAGCTGCAAACAACAGCTTCTTCCAGGTCCTTTTCAGGTTTATGATGTAGATAGCATCACTCTTCCTTTTGAAGATGTATTGCTTCATCTGAAAGTCAAGGTTAGTGCCACCTAAGGGGGATTCTGCTGTGAGGAGTTTGAGGATATCCTCCTCCTTCATCTGCAGGACATCAAGGGCTCACGACATTGTGTAAGTTTCTCCTTTAAGTTACACTGGGAACCAAGAACAATGCCATATGGACCCATCTCTGGGCAGCACAGAAAATTGTGTGTGTGTGTGTGTGTGTGTGTGTGTGTGTGTGTGTGTGTGTGTGTGTTTAAATTTCTGAACTCTTATTATTAATTTTACAGGACAAAAGGATCTTTGAGATAAGTGTACATCAAATCATTTCTCTCCTGTTTTCAAGCCCCATGTCTTAGTTACTTTTCTATCACTGTGCTAAGATATCATGACCATGGCTGCTTATAGAAGAAACAGTTGGTTGGGTACCTAGAGTTTCTGAGGGTAAGTCCATGATCATGATGGTAGGGACCATAGTGGCAGACAGGAATGGCAGCCAGAGCACCAGAGAGAGCAGTGGTCAAGAGTTTACATCCTGATCTACAAGTATGAGGAAAAGTGCTGAGAATGGTGTGGGATTTTAAAACCTCAAAGCCCACCCACAGTTATATACTCTTCAACAAGATCACACTTCCTAATTTTTTCCAAAATAGCTCCACCAAAACGGAACCGTATTTTCAAACATATGAGACTGTAGGGGTCATTTTCATTCAAACAACCACACTCCTTAATAGCTCCCTATATAGCCAAGAATTAAGATATAAGATTTCAATGTCCCAAAGCATCCCAGGCACTCAGATTCTTGTGCAGTTTTGTTATTGTTGCTGTTGTTTTGTTTTTGAGACAGAGTTTCATATAGTCCAGATTAACCTTCATTAACCTGAACTTCCTAATGCTCCATTTACAGGCATGTGTCACCACACTTGCTTTATGAACTTGTTTGTTTTTGTTTTGTTTTGCTTTATTTTGTTGTTTTTGTTTTGCTTTTTAAGACAGGGTTTCCCTATGTAGCTTTGGCTGGTATGGACTTGCTCTGTAGACAAGGATGGTCTCAAATACTCAGAGATCCGATGGGTGCCACTGTGTCTGCTGACCTCCTTTTTTGAAGGGGCGTATTTTTACCTTTTGCATAGATAAGTGATAAGTGTATTTTACTTTTATGAATATAAGTGTACCACATGTGTGCCTTATATCTCAGGAGGTCATATGGCATCAAATTCCCTAAAACAGGAACTACAGAAGATTGACAGCCACCATGGACATGCTAGGAACTCGGCAAAAAAAAAAAAAAAAAAAAAAGCAGAGAATGTTTTGTTTTGTTTTAAGATTTATTATTTATTACATATTCAATGTTGTGTTTGCATGTACACCTGCATGCCGGAAGAGGGCACTATCTTTTATTATAGATGGTTGTTAGCCACCATGTGGTTGCTGGGAATTGAACTCATGACCTCTGGAAGAGCAGCCAGAGCTCTTAACCTCTGAACCATCTCTGAAGCCTCATAGAAAGTATTTTTCATCACTAGGCCATCTCTTCAGCCCCTCTGGTTTCCTCTTTAATCATCATCATCATTATTATTGTTCCTTTCTTCTTCCCTAGTATATTCCAAACAAATTCACCTTCTTTCATTTCCCCTACTGAACTAAAATTTTCTCACCTCTAGGCCTTTGAATATGTATATGCTTTATCCCTTTTGGGGTGTTAGGTACCTATTGCTTTTCTTTAGGTTTCACAGTGTAATTTATAATGATATACACATTTCTATGCATGGTCTATAGGTTTGTTTTTAGTGGATTACCCCACAAGACTGTAAGCTTATAGAGAAAAAATGATGTTTGTATGATTCATTTTTGTGTGTTCAGGACTTAGCACAGTACTGAGTACCTAATTCACAAACAGTAACTATCTGCAGAAGGACAAATAACATTTTAAACAGTAAATGCTATTAACAAAGTTTTCATAATCTGATAGTAGTACAGAATTCCCACCTAGAGGATGGGAGCACAGAGCACTTTATTTCTTAATGCCAGCCATTATGCCATCTGTAATAAACTTCTCCTAAAATATTTTTTATCTTTCCTCTGTTTCTGCTGTTAGTAGGACAGCCTCTATGTCTGTTGCCTTCTCTGTGTTCTCTTTCATTTATCCCATAACAAGTTACTTTCTTTAAGCTTTAGTGAGTTTTAGCATCTGGCTTTATCATATGCAAAGACTATCTGTATCTGTCTGTTTTGTACAGAAGCTAGAAATATAGCTTGGGGGTAGAACATTTCCTTCACATATATGAGGTAAAGAAAGAGGAGGAAGAGGAAGAGGAAGAAAAGGAACAGGAGAAGCAAAGCATTGCTTTTCTTTATGCAGATGCTCTGCCTTAAATACAGGGGTTAACAGTCTTCCTGTCTCTGCCTTCCAGATAAGATAGAAATTACAGGTACAGCAACAGTGTTAATTATTTGGTGTTAGTTTTTATCCTGGTCCTTCTCCTGACATTTGCTATATACATGCTTATACAGAGTTGGTTTTATGTACATGTTCATTTTCTGCAAAGAGTCTATGTTTTCATTAGGTTTTATGAGAGGTCAGGTCCCCAGAAAATGTCCTGGGCTTTGCATCCTGCCATACTTATCCCTAGGAGACCATATCCACAAAGCTGATTGTGTCCTCTCTGTACAACATTAGATGTTATGACTTCAGGATACATCTTGAACCTTGTTTTCAAGAGCATGCTGTAAACAAGCCCTAAGCTTAACAGGCATTTTGTTCCTCATGAAAAGATTTCATCATAAAATGACCTGTCTGAAAAGATCATCTGAGATCATTGTACAATGCACTCAGTTACTTTCATTTTAGTCACTAACATTATTAGTACTGTTTATTGTTTTTCATTACTTTTCTAGAGACCCAAGTCTGATGATCCTGGTGTAATGGACTGTGGACACACTATTAACTAAAAAAATAAAACAACACATTCAAAACAAGCAAAACCTCCAAATATTGATAAGAATTGGGTCTAGATTTAGGGCCCAAAAATAATTCAGTTGAAATGTAAGGAAGACATTGAAACATCATTATTCAGCAAGCTTTTTCATCATATATGTAAATATGATGAAAGGATTTACACATAATCACAAATTAAGAATTCTTGGACACACAAAAGGTGGAAATTCATTAAGCAGGATTTTTTTTTTTTTGTTTTCTTGCCAGGAAGATTTTGAACATGTTCCTTCCTCCCGTCCATTCCCTACACTCTACTCCACTTCACTTTCCTCCCATTCCTTTCCTTCTTTTCTCAGTGTGAATTTACAAACATTACAAGTGAATGGATGCAATGCTGCAAAAGCATTGCCAAAAGGACCCCTGCAGCCTCACTTTTAGACCTTGAACTTAAAATACATTCTAGCTATTTTTTTTTCTTGCACTAGTGATTAAGTAAATCAACTCATTTTCTAGGGGGAGGAGTAGATACCCAGACATGGTGAATTCCTCATCTATCCCTCTCCCTACCCTCTACTGCACCCTCCACTTAAGTCCTTTTGCACTTTGAAGAGCACATTGACAGAAGTTCCCTGAGGAGTTTAAGTTAGCATGTGTGACTCCATTTTGAAATAAGGCACCATCTTGACCAGGAGCTGAACTCAGGTACCAGGAAATATCACAGAATGTGCACCTGACAGAATACAAAGTTAGCTCTCCAAGCAACGGCCTCCAGGAAATATGACAGAATAAATGTTTAGTAAAAAATAGAGACAATCTCCTGGGATATTGTGATCATGTAAATGGTCACCTCTCCCCTATGGCTTCTACCCAATTCTGTAGCATCAAGGTGTGAACCCCCCTGCTTTCTCTCATGGAAACATGTATCCCCCTGCTTGCTGTTATGGAAACCCACCTGCTTAGAGTCTTTCCCTTTAAAAACCCTGCTCACTCGGGGCTCAAGGTCCCAGTTCTCTACTGCTGTGTCAGTGAGACTTGGGCCCCTAGTTCAGTCACTCTTGTAATAAAGCTCTCTTGCTCTTGCATCAAGTCATCTCCTGGTGGTCTCTGAGGGTCTTGTGATCCTGGTATTACATCCCCACTCAAGCAAACCAATCAAATAAGATTTTCTAACAAAATTCTTGTAGTTGCCAGTCTGAGACATCACCTAAAAAAGAATTGGCTGGGTTGGAGAGATAGCTCAAAGGTTAAAAAGCAATGACTGCTCTTCCAAAGGTTTTGAGTTCAATTCCCAGCAACCACATGGTGGCTCCTGATCATCTATAATGAAATCTGGTGCCCTCTTCTGGCCTGCTATCACACATGCAGGCAGCAAACTGTATAAAAAAATAAATCTTAAAAAAAAAAAAAAGAAAAAGACCCTGTCCTCTCCAGCTCTTACTATTTCCCACTTCTTACATAAAATTCCATTCACTCTGCCCAACAGTTGACCATCAGGCTCAGCATCTGCTTTGATAGTCTGTAGGGCAGAGGCTTTCAGAGGCCCTCTGTGGTAGGTTCCTAGTTTGTTTCTTGTTTTCTTCTTCTGGCTTTCAGAAGCCCTCTGTAGAATGTTCCTAGGTTGTTTCCTGTTTTCTTCTTCTTCTGATGTCCATCCTCTTTGCCTTTCAGGATAAGGATTGACCATTTTGGTTAGGGTCCTCTCTCTTGCTTAGTTTTTTTAGATGCACAGATGGACTGCCTCTGACATAAACTGATTGGCATGCTCTTTGATCACCTCCCCCTGAGGGGGGAGCAGCCTTACCAGGCCACAGTAGAGGACAATGCAGCCACTTTTGATGTGAACTGACAGACTAAGATCAGAAAGGAGAGGAGAACCTCCCCTATCAGTGGACTTGGGGAGTGGCATGCGTGCAGAAAGGGAAGGGAGGGTGGGATCGGGAGGGAAGGAGGGAGGGGCTTATGGGGGATACAAAATGAATAAAGTGTAATTAATAAAAAAAATAAAAAAAAAAAAAAAAAAAAAAAAAAAAAAGAAAAAGAATTGGCTTAGTTTTCAGGTGACAATTTCATAAGTGCAGTCAGGCTAATAAACCTGTGCCAAGGTACGCAGGTGGGTATTCTTGGCACAGTGCCAGTAAACTGGCACAGACCCAGATGCTCAGTGAAACCAAGCCTTCTCCTTTTGGGTTTGGTCCACTTCCTTGTTGAAGCTACCTGTGGTTCAATACAAGAAGTTTGAGGAATTGGGGGATAGCTCAGTTGGTAAGAGGTGGAGCAGAAGGATCAGAAATTCAAGGTCATCTTATAGCTGTTTAGTTTCAGGCCAGGCTGGGCTACAGGGAACCCTAACCAAATAATAACAATAGTAATAACCACAATACATTTTGGTTATGAGCATATTTGGCAAATCATTGTTCCAAGCCAGAGCTAACCTCAGGTCACCAAGTTTCCTCAGAGAAGAAGCAAGGAGGCAAAGAGGTCCAGCCCACAAGATTTTCTGCACACAGACCCCTCTCCAACTGAGCCTTCCCAGCTAACCATGTAGAAATGTGTGCTCCCACTAGCGACCAGAGGTGCCACTACTTGTAGTGCTGGGAGCATGGGGCAGGCAGGCAAAATCACAAAGGAGCACAGCTGTTTGGTCACTGGCCTACTGAGACCATCAAAAACAAACAAAACCACAAAAGAACAACACAAGAAAAGAATGTACCAGGTACAATGTGCCAAAAAGAGAATGGAAGAAGAAATAACAAAACTCAGAACAGTGGCCTGTCTCTCTATTGGCCATCTATCCTGTTCCATTAGTGGTGGCCTACCACCAAATCAGGCTCCACCCAACTACACCAGAGTTTGGAATGGTGATCGCATTCAGCCAGACCATAGAATGGAACAGCAACATATCTTTTGATCTCTACCAGACCAGAGGCCAAAGCAGCAGCCAATCTCTACCATACCAGAGACCATAGCAGCAGCCAAGGTCTGCCAGACCAGAGGCCAGAGCAGTGGCTTTCTGACAGATCAGAGACCAGAGAACATTTACAGAGGTGCCAAGACTGGGGCTCCACATACCTTATCCATCCCTTGGTGTCTCCTTGCCACTGTCACTTGAGCCTGTGGGGCATGGCTCAAGCCTCCTGAAATGGGAAAGAATCAAGTCTAGGGGATAGAAGAAGGATTGTGTTTCAGTTATCCTCAGTCAGTCCCATTAAAAAAAAAAAAAAAAAAAAAAAAAAAAAAAAAGCTGGCACAAAACAGGCAGCAAGCAAACAGCAAACAGTCAAACAAATGACCAAACAGCAACATCCCACTGCTTGTGCAGCAGAAAACACAGGGCCAGACAACAAATCCCACTACTCATACAGCAGAAAAACTGAAAGTAGGACATCAGTAAATCAGTGCTGCAGGAGCTACCTGTGTTGTCCTTATCCAAAGATTCAGAGATGACAGAAAACTAGAGTCACTAGTCTGGTGACCTTTAGGTGACCTTTTTTTTTAGGCCTAGTTCTGGTGATCTTTGGGGGTGTCAAGTAGGTTCTAAGTTCTAAAAATTATTTTTTGTGGGGGTTGTAAATTATATGTCCTGTGTCAGAGAGCACTCCAATATTAAGCTGTGATATAGAAGAGTAGAACTGATGATGTAAAGGATTTACTATTGCTGAGAAACTAGTGTACCAGTTAGAATTTAGCTGAGGGAAGACTGCCTGTAAAACACTCCACAGATAAGTAGTATGCTAACCAGGCCTGTTAGAGATTAGGATCCTGGGATACACATGTTTGCTCACCAGGATTATCTAGAAATGAGGCATGGTGATGTTTTTTAATTTGTAATTTCCCAACATGTGTTTATTAATTCATGAATGCCAATGAAAACAGACCAGATTTGTGGGTGTACAATTTGGGTCAGGTAGCTTTATCCAGTGAATATTGAATTTCAAATTAAGGGACTGTCCTATGCCTATATGTACAATCCTCATTGACACAGTTCTGTCAGTTCAAATTTGAGACACAGGCTATTGGGCTAAAGCTGTGTCTGGGATAACAGGTCAAACAGCTATCTTATTAATGGAGGACAACAACAAACAGTATCTTATTAATGTTTTTCACAAGAGAATGGCCTGTGTTTTTCAAAGTCAGTATTTTTTGTGGTTTTTTCAACTAAGAGGTTAAGAGCACTGGCTGCTCTTCCAGAGGTCAGGAGTTCAATTCCCACCAACCAAATGGTGGCTTACAACCATCTATAATGAGATCTGGTGCTCTCTTCTGTCATGCAAGTGTACATGCATGCAGAACACTGTATACATACTAAATAAATAAATTTTTAAAAAGTAAGTCAGTTGTTGGTATTATTAAATTTTATTTTGTTGATGCATCACTGTTCTAGTCTCTTATTAGTTAATATTCTCTGATAATCCCCAGTCATTAAAATTTCATTCCTTTTTTCTCTAGTGGTTTGATATTTGTTTTTTGTTTAAAGCAATGTCTCCTGTAGATCAGTCTTTCACATGTTATGTATTTGAGACTTTCTTTGAACACTGAATGCTGTTCCTACTGCCCAGTGCCTAGAATGTTGTCCTGCAGCTCTTTTTAGGTGGGCCCTGACTGGTGAGTGTGAAGTAAAAAGAGACCAGTGAATGAATGTCCACTGAACACCCTGTTTGTTTTTTGTTTGAGTTTGGGTGGGTTACAAATAAAGAGGGACCTGTGTAAGAATTGAGTTCACTGACCTACTTTGAAGCTGGTGTATTCACAACACAGAAAGGGAGGGGAGGAGGGAAGATGGTAATGAGTCAGGTAATCAATTTTAGATGTTCAATAAAAGTGAAAACTGTACATTAGGGGGGAGTCATGCACAAAGGGAATCAAGAATATGGATTAGTTGCTGAACTTGTTTCTAAAGCAAATTTCTATAGTTACATGAGTTCAAACAACACAGAAGTTCTGGACAAACTGCTGTGGTAGTGACTAACAGGCATGTTTCCTCTTCCCCACCACATTTGAAAATGCACAACCTGAGAGAAAAGGTGTGAGTAATACTTTGTGTGCTCTAATACATATTTGAAGTCCCTGAAGAATATTGGACCATAAAGCCATTTTCAACTTTTAAAAATAATTTTTGAGATTATAATGAAATTGTTTCAATCTTATCATTCCTCTCTACTCTTATGTCTCAAATGCTGGAATGAATGGTTAAAGGTGGCTACTTAACAATCAAAAAGCAAATGTGGCTCTCAGGTTCTCCCAGCATCCCTCAGTCCTTACCTGTTACAAGGTATAGGTGTCAAACACATATCTCTAGCCCAGGAGTTGAGCTGCCCTCCTCCCTGCTGTCCTTCCTTATGTATTCTAACCATTTTGGTTACCTGGTGTTTTTCATTTATCATTTATCCTCCTGGCTCTTTGTTCTGGCTCTCCACTTCCCCTTCCTCTTGTCTCACATAGCTAAGGGTCATGTCAACTTTAGACTGTCCCAGATTTTCCTGTGTCTGACTATGTTCTCTCGTCTATCTATAATAAACTTTCTATTCAAACATTCCTAGGTACAGCCCATATTTTTGTTTTATTTCATTTTCATTGAGCTCCCATTAACTACTTGCTTTCAAATTCATGGCCATTTGTTTCTTTATTGGTTCTTACTGTTTGGCTTTGACTGAAGTTTGGCTGAAGGACTTCCCAACTATGAGGTAGAGATGTCTGCACTGGACACTGATCTTGTAATGGAATGTGCAACATAAATGACCTGTATCTTGGATGATGAGCAGGTGCCCTGGGAAAGTGGAAGATTGTATTTTAAAACATTTCCAAGATGAGGATGTTGCAGTGATATTTGATCCCAGTGTGATCCCTTAGATTGTGAACTATAAAAACCTGTGCTTTGTTTGGTATGGTTGAGCCCTAACACAAATCTTAATTCCAAGAACTTTCTGTTTATGCTAAACAGGTGATTATGGTATGAATCCGTCAGCCCTGGAACATACCTTTAATTCAAAAGCTCTCTGTGCATAGGATTAAATAATGTTAACCCTAGGTCAAGAGGCAAAGAAAGAAGCCAGCTGACAGGGATTAAAGAGTAAGTGGAAATTTCAGCTGAAATGTATTTAAGACAGAGTGTAAAAGTGGAAGGAGGTTTAGCTTGGTAGCTTTGGGGCTTTTTGAGCTTTGAGCTAGAAAGCCTTTGGCCTTGGATTATTTTGGCCTATTCCCCTGAGCTGTCATCTGAACTGGTGAGCTTTTGGGGCTTTTTCCTCTTAGATGTGAGGTGAGTAGTAGGGTCAGATGGGTGCTTTATCTGACTTTCTGAACTAGCAGGTTTTTAAAAGTAATAATTGCTACTTTTCATTATTTATAAACTCAAACATTTGGGATTTTCATTTTTTTAACAACACTAGGGTTCTGTGAGGGGTTAGGGCAAAGCTAGAATACCTCTGCTATCTGCATCATTTGATCTTTGATCAACTGGTAGAAGAGCTACTACTGTCCTGAGACTCAGCTGTATTGTCCAAGCTAATGAGGGAGTCTGCATGGGACTAGCAGTCAGGAACAACAGTGGGAGGTAGTTTATGGGTTTGTTCTGGGATTTTCCTCTGATGTAGCTGTAAAGAGCTGTGAATGAGACCAGAGCCCATGTCATGCTGAGTGTGGGGCCATTGTCCCCAGGCCAGGCAGAGCAGGTCTGCTGAACTATCACAGCCTGATCTGTTTTTGACGAGATGGGCTGTGGTTCAGATTGTGTTTCAGGCTCTGGTTTTGTTGTTCTCCATGTGGTGACTTCAACAGAGATCCTTGGCCTCTGACCCTTCTTGAGTGTTGGTTGTCCAAAGAGGATGGGACTTTGTGGCTGGGCAGTAGAAAGTTGTGGTGCTTATAGTATCACTATCTAGTGTGTACACTCAGGCATTGCTTTTGTTGTGCATTAGATAGATTGGAAAACTAAAGGTCTCATTTCTAGAAATGATGAATGTTATATTCCCCACATGGTTTTGTGTAACAAATTTTACAAATAGTTTTGAAACTGGAAAAAAAAAAAAGTGGTTTTGGTCATCATTCAGCAATACTTGATTATTTTTTTTTTTTTTTTTTACCTTGCATCTACCACCAGGCACAATGATGTGATTTAGGGAAATTCAATTCCTGGGTTCAAAAGGATTTTCTGAGATGCAAAATTTTGTCAGTGTCAGGTGTGCCTGGTTTTAGGTACATGGATAGGGCAGATTCCACATCTTGTGACATATTCCATGCAGCAGGAAACATATTAAATTATTCTCCAACATTGTTTTGGGTGTGAGTGTGTCAATGAGGGCTGGGCTATGCCTGAACCCATGAGGGGACGTGATGGACTGCAAGCCATAGCCTGTCTTTATGATCACCTCCATTTTCCAAGAGACTTCTAGAGCAAAAACACTCTGTAAAGGAGAATAGTAGTAGCTGGAGGGTCAGAAATACAACAGTTTAGGTGTCACTTTGTTTTTGTCTTGTAGCAGTTCTGAAATCTGTGTTTATTTAATTTTTATTAAATTTAAAAATCAAAGGTATCTCTGGTCCAGTGGACATTTTTCATGTTAGAGTTTCCTCAGGTATTTTCATGTAAACTTGGCTATATTTTAGGCTTATGTTTTTGGCTTTTCTCCCACCCCCTCATTCTTTCACAAACACTGTACACATTCTTGATTGTTGAAGTTTGTGGTAAGTACAGAAGTTACATCATGCCAGAAGATTATGAGATTATTCATGACAATAGAATCTTCCCTTATTTTTCTGTTTTCCTCTGTTTCTTACCAGGTGGCTTTTCTGATATGAGATAGAGATTTCAGATTGTTCTTTAGCAATCACATAAAGACAATTTGCACTTATGTCTGTAGAAGGCAGAAGAGACAACATGAAGGTGAGTGATACCACTTGGCCATTTTACTCCTTTTCTTTTGGCATTTTCTTTTGGTGATCTGTCATTTTCTTCAGAAATTTCATGTGGTGGTCCAGTGGTGTCCATATTCTTTAGTTGGGTGTTTTTTTCTCCTGAAAAGATTAAATCAAAACCCTGCCCCATCCCTAATTCTGGGGTGAGGGTTGTGTTTACCCTTTTAGGGACATTATATCTTTTATAGGGCAAAATGGTTTTTTGAAATAGAAAAAGTATAATATCTCAATTAAAGTTAAAAATCTTTGAAAGTTTACAAATATACCTTTAAAGTGTATTTATTTCTAGACAATAAAGGGCATTTGCTTTGATTTTCAGTCTGCCTTTTACAAGCAGCTTTTAAATGAAATCACTATAAATCCTATGTGCCTGCCTCTGCCTCCCAGGTGGTCCCAAATGTAAAAGGCACATGTCTCCCAAATGCTGGCATTAAGGCTATGAACCACCAATACCCTGTCATTGTAACTCCTGAATTTAGAAAACAACTAATTAATAGATAACTGCATGTCTCTGCTGGGATTAAAGGCACTGTCTATCACCACACTGCTCAAAAATTTTATATTCACTCCAAATTATTTCAACTCAAACAAATTTATATCTTTGAATTTTTAAAACATTTAAACCTTTAACTGTTTTTTTTAATATGAAACAACAAAGTATCTTTTTTTATTTAAGAAGAAAAGTTTAGTAGTTTCATAAGTTTGTTTGGACTCAATGACCTTTTTTTGTCTGAGAACATTTACCTCTGCTTATTCAGGAGATCTCTACTATTCAAATCTAATCATTATCAATTTTGATAGGATCCACCATTCTTTTCCTGTGGAAACATTCAGTTTAACCAGTGAAGACACAGTTCAACAGTTTCTCACTATCTATTTTTTTTATGTTGTTTACTTATTTTTTTGTTGTATTTTCTATTTAGGTGTGCTGTTTCTTGCTAGTAAGAGATCTTTTTGATTTTTTTTTTTTTTTTTTAATTGTAATTTCTTTCTTTAGAGAATTGTGAAGTGTGTTCTGGTCAACATTTCTATTGTTTTTGTTATTGGTGAGTTTTGAAACCTTTGTGGTCTGATAGGATGGAGGTTATTGCAAGTTTCTTATATATTTGAGACTTCTACTGTTCAAGTATATCATCAATTTTGAGAACAATATATGAGTTGCTGAGAAGAGGGAACAATCTTTTGTGCTTGGGTGGATGTTCTGTAAACATCATTTGGGTAAATTTAGTTTTTGATGTTAGTTAGCTGGAGCATTTCTCTGTTTAGTTTGTTCAGGAGGACCTGTCCATTGGTGAGAGTGATATATTGAAGTCTTTCCCTATCAGTTTATGAGGGTCAGGATGTGATGCAAGCTGCAGAAGTGTTTCTTTTATAACTTGGGTGCTCTTAGGTTGGGGGCATAGATGTTAGTATTATTGAAATGTTACATTGCTGGATGTTTTATTTTAATATGTCATGTCTTTTGCCATCTTTTGATTAGTTTTTTTTTTGAAAACTATTTCGTTACATATTAAAATTGCTATACAAGCTTGATATTCTAGTCCATTTATTTAGAATATCTTTTCCAACCCTTTACCTTGAGATAATGTCTATCTTGATGTGAAGCTGTGTTTGTTGTATTTAGAAGAAGGGTGGATTCTATTTTATCATCAATTTTGTTTGTCTATGTCTTTTTATTGGTGAATTTGGGTTGATGTTATTAAGAGATATCATTGAACAGTAATTGTTATTTTGGTGGTGGTGGTGGTTTTAGCACCTTGAGTGGGGCTGTATTTATAGATACATATTATTTAAAATTGACCTTTTTATGGAACATCTTATTTTCCCCATTTGGTGACTGAAAGTTTCTGGGCATAGTTAGTAATTTGTGTTGGCTTCTGCAGTTTTTTAGAGTCAGAAGCACTCTGTCTAAGCCCTTCAACTTCTAGCATTTTTACTGAGAATACAGGATTAATTCCAATAGATCTGCCTTTTTTGTTTCTTGGTTGGTTTTTGTTTGTTTTGGTTTGTCTGATTGGTTGGTTAGTTTGGGTGTTTGTTTGTTTGTTTGTTTTCACTTGCAGCTTTTCATATTCTTTCTTCATTCTGTATATTTAGAGTTTTGATTATTCTCTGGTAAGAGGACTTTCTTTTCTGGTCCAGTGTCTTAGGTATTTTGTATGTTTCTGGTGCCTTGATAGACACCTTTAGGTTAAGAAATTTTTCTTGTATGATTTTGTTGAAAATGTCTTCTGGACCTTTGATCTCATCCTTCTTCTTCTAATCTGATTATCAGCATGTTGCGTGTTGTCATAATGTCCCAGAGTTCCTGGATGTTTCCTGAAAGTTTGTATATAGACAGGCTGGTTTTGAACTTCCAGCTCTAACTCCAGTTGAGTGTTGGGCTTAAATGTACGCCAACATGCCTGGCATCAACATCACCATCATTGGCTGCTGAGCATGGAATATATGATTTTAGGTATTTATTTTGTTTTGTTTTGTATATGTAAGCATAGGCTATTGTGTTGATTTTCATCAACATCATGCATTTGAAATTTGGCAGGGAGTATATTTAATTTCTTAGGATGGCATTTAATGATGACACTAACACTATCTGAGCTTTCTGAGTCATTGAATTGTGGGTTTGTGACACTCTCCTTACCTGTTGTATTTTTTTTTTTTTTTTTTTGTTTGTTTGTTTTATTCCCATTTAATTTATTTTTTATTTAAATTTGTTTTTTTTTTAATTTATTCTCTGACATGAACTCGAGTCTTTGACTACCTCCTCCTGAGTGTTGCAGTCTTGCAAAGCCACAGAGGAAGATGATGCAGCCATCCTTGATGAGACCTGATAAGCTAGAAGGGAAGGAATTGTTTTTTCAATGTCCAGGGGGAATTGTGTTGATATTTTGATGGGAATTATCATTGAATCTGTAGATTGTTTTTTGGTAAGATGGCAATTTTGACTATGTTGATCCTACTGATCCATGAGCATGAGAGATATTTCTATCTTCACTGGCTTGCTGAGGATAACACCAAGATACGTCAGTTTTTTTTTTTTTCCTGCCTATTGTGAAGGGTGTTGTTTTCCTAATTCTTTCTCAGTCCATTTGTCTTTTGCATACAGGTGTGCAACTGATTTTTTTTGAGTTAACTTTTCATCCAACCACTTTCAACTGTAGGAGTTCCGTACAGTAGAATTTTTGGGGTCACTTTTGTTACCTGTCATATCATCTGTGAAAAGCCATACTTTGACTTCTTCCTTATCAATTTGTATCCCCTTGATCTCCTTTAGTTGTCTTATTGCCCTAGATAGGACTTTGAGTACTGTATTGAAGAGATTTGGAGAGAATGTGTGGCCTTGTCTTGTCCCCGAGTTCAGTGGAATTGATTTAACTTTCTTTCCATTTAGTTTGATGTTAGGTATAGGATTGCTGTATATTGTCTTTACTATTTTTATATCTGTGCCTTTGTCCCCAGTCTCTCCAAGACTTTAAACAAGAATAACTGTTGGATATTATCAAATGCTTTTCTGGCTTATAAGGAAATGATCCTGTGCTTTTTTTAATTTATTTATATGATGGATCAAGATTCCATATATTGAACCATTCCTGCATGCCTGGGATGAAGCCTACTTGGTCATGTTGGATGATATTTTTGGTATGTTCTTGGATTTGGTTTATCGTTAATTTATTGAGTATTTTTGCATCATTGTTCATAAAAGAGATTGGTCTGAAGATCTCTTTCTTTTGTGGGGTCTTTGAGGATTTATCAAGGTGACTGTGGTCTTACAAAAGGAATTTGGTCATGTTACATCCATTTCTATTTTGTGGAATAATTTGAAGAATATCGGTTTTCACTCTTTATTGAAGGTCTTATAGAATTCTGCTCTGAAATCATCTTGCCCTTGGCTTTTTTTGTTGTTGTTGTTGGTGGTGGTGGTGGTGGTGGTGGTGGTGGTGGAAGGATTTTGGCTGCTTCTATTTATTTAGGCCATATAAGACTATTTAATATCTTTACCTGATTTTGATTCAACTCTGGTAAGTGGAATCTAACAAGAGAATTGTATATTTCATTTAGATTTTTCAAATTTTGTGGCATATAGGCTTTTGACATAAGAGCGAATGGTTCTTTGGATTTTCTCAGTGTCTGTTATCTCTCCCTCTTCCTTTCAGACTTTGTTGATTTGGATAGTGTCTTTCTGCCTTTTACTTAGTTTGGCTAAGAGTTTGTCTATATATTCGATTTTCTCAAAGAACTAGCCCTTGGTTTCATTGATTCTTTGAATTATTCTCTTTGTTTCTTATTGATTTCATCCCTGACTTTGGTTATTCCTAGTGGTCTACTCCTGTTGGGTGTGTCTGCTTTTTTTCTAGGGCTTTCAAGTGTGCCATTAAGTTGCTTGTATGGGATGTCTTCAATAGCTTATGAAGGCCTTTACTGCTATTAAAAGTCCTCTTAGGACTGCTTTCATTGCATTCCATGAGTTTGGGTATGATGTACCTTCATTTTCATTGAATTGTAGGAAGTTCTTTCTTTATTTCTACCCTGACCTAGATTTCATTGAGTAGGGAGTTGTTCAGTTCCCACATGTGTGTAGGCTTTTTATTATTTCTGTTATTTTTGCAGTTTGTCTTTCGTCTATCATGGTCTGATAGGATACAAGATATTATTTCAATCTTGTTGTATCTGGTTTGTGACCTACTGTATGGTCAGTTTTGCAGAAGGGTCTGTGAGGTGCTGAAAGAAGATATATTCTTTTCTGTTTGGGTTAAAAAATTCTCTAGGTATCTGTTAGGTCCATTTGATTCATTACATCCATTAGTGTCATTATCTCTCAGTTTAAGTTCTTTTCCATTGCTCTGTCCCTTGATGATAGTGATATGTTGACCTCTCCAACTATTAATGTATGGTAATTGATATGTTCTTTAAACTTTATTAATGTTTATTTTACAAATGTGGTTGTCCTTTTATTTGGAGCATTGTTTAGAATACAGATGCGATCTTGGTGGAATTTTCCTTTGATGAGTATGAAGTATCCTTCCTCATTTCTTTCTTATTTATTTTTTATTCAGGAGCAATAATTGATATCTCAATATTTCAAAGTTTGAAAATATGTGTAACAGCAAATTTTTTTTAAATCTTTCAAAATTTTATTGTTTTCTTTTAAAATTTTTATTGATAACAGCTTATTAACTTTGGATCCCCCCTGTGCCTCCTCCTTTCTCCCCTCCCAATCCCACCCTCCATCTTCCCCTCCCATGTCCCTTTCCCAGTCCATTGATAAGGGTGGTCCTCCTCCCCTTCAATCTGATCCTAGTCTATCAGATCTCATTAGAAGTGGCTGCATTGTCTTCTGTGGCCTGGCAAGGCTGATCCCCCCTCAATGGGAGGTGATCAAAGAGCAGTCCAATGAGTTCCTGTCAGAGACAGTCCCTGTCCCCATTGCTATGAAGCCCACTTGAATATTGAACTGCCATAGGCTACTTTTGTGCAGGGGTTTCAGGCCATCTCCATGAGTGGTCCTTGGCTGGCGTATCAGTTTCAAAAAAGACCCCTGTGCCCAGAAATTTTGGAACTGTTGCTGTCTTTGTGGAGCTCCTGTCATCTCCAGGTTTACTATCTCCCAGTTCTTCCATAAGATTCCCTGCACTCTGCCCAAAGTTTGGCTATGAGTCTCAGCATCTGCTTTGATACCCTGCAGGGTAGAGCCTTTCAAAGGCCTTCAGTGGTAGGCTCCTGTCCTGTCCCTGTATTCTCCCTCATCTGATGTCCATCCTCTTTGCCTTTCTGCATGGGGTTTGAGCATCTTAGCCAGCATACTCCTTCCTGATTAACTTCCTTAGTTGTACAGATTTTAGTATTTTTATCCTATATTTTATATCCTATATCCACTTATGAGTGAGTATATACCCTGTGAGTCTTTCTGCTTCTGGGATACCTCATTCAGGATGATCTTTTCCACTTCCCACCATTTACCTGCAAATTTCATGTTTTCCTTGTTTTTCATTGCTGAGTAATATTCCATCGGGTAGATATACCACAATTTCTGTATCCATTTCTCAACTGAGGGCCATCTGTGCTGTTTCCAGCTTCTGGCTACTAAAAATAAAGCTACTACAAACATAGTTGAGCAGATGTCCTTGCTGCATACTTGAGTGCCCTTTGGATATATGCTTAGGATATATGCTTAGGATGGATCTTGAGGAGGCGCTATTCCTAATTGTCTGAGAAAGTGCCAGGTTGATTTGCAAAGTGATTGTATAAGTTTACATTCCCACCAGCAATGAAGAAGGGTTCCCCTTTCTCCAAATCCTATCCAGCATGGGTTGTCACTTGAGTTATTTGTCTTAGTCATTTTGATGGGTGTAAGGTGAAATCTCAGGGTGGTTTTGATTTGCATTTCCATGATGACTAAGAATGTTGAACATTTCATTAAGTGTTTCTCTGCCATTCTATATTCCTCTATTTTGTCTATTTTTCTGTTTAGCTCTGTACCCCATTTTTTAATTTGGTTTACTTGATTTGTTGGTGTTTAACTTCTTGAAATCTTTATAAATACTGGATATTAACCTTCATATTCCAACCTAGGGTTGGTGAAGATCCTTTCCCAATCTGCAGGCAGTCACTTTATTTTGACAACAGTTTCCTTTGACTTATAGAAGTTTTTCAGTTTCATGAGGTCCCATTTATTGATTGTTGCTCTTAGAGCCTGTACTGTTGAAGTTCTGTTCAGGAAGTTGTTCCTTGTTCCAATGAGTTCAAGGCTCTTCCTCACTTTTCTTCTAACAGGGTTAGTATGTCTGGTTTTATACTGAGGTCTTTGATCCACCTGAACTTTAGTTTTGTGCAGAGTGATAAATATGGATCTATTTGCATTTTCCTACATGTAGACATCCAGTTAGACCAGCACTTTTTGTTGAAGATGCTATCTTTTTTTCCATTGTATGGTTTTAGCATCTTTGTAAAAAATCAGGAGTCCATAGTATGTGCATGAATTTCTGGGACTTCTATCCAATTCCATAGATCCACTAGTTGGTGTCTATGCAAGTACCATGCAGTTCTTATTACTGTTGCTCTATAGTACAGCTTGAGATCAGGGATGGAGATACTGCCAGAAGATCTTTTATTATGGAAGATTGTTTTAACAATTCTGGGTTTCTTGTTATTCCATATGAAGTTGGGAATTTTTCTTTCAAGTTCTGTAAAGAATTGTGTTGGTAATTTGATGGGAATTACATTAAATCTATAGATTGCGATTGGTAAGAGAACCATTTTTACTATGTTAATCCTGCCAAGCCATAAGCATGAGAGATCTTTCCATCTTCTGATATCTTCCTCTATTTCTTTCTTTAGAGACTTGAAATTTTTTCATACAAGTCTTTGACTTGCTTGGTTAGGGTCACACCAAGGTACTTTATGTCCTTTTGACTATTGTGAAGGGTATTGTTTCCTAATTTTTTTTCTCAGCCCTTTTGTCTTTTGTATACAGGAGGGCTACTGATTTTTTTGAGTTGATTTTGTATCCAGGCACATTGCTGAAAGTGTCAGCTTTAGGGTTTCCCTGGAAGAATTTTTAGGGTCACTTAGCTATACTATCATATCATCTGCAAATAGGGATACTTTGACTTCTTCCTTTCCCATTTGTATCCCCTTGATCTTATTTAATTGTCTTATTACTCTAGCAAGGACTTGAGAATTATGTTGAAGAGATATGGAGGGAGGGGGCAGCCTTGCCTTGTCACTGAATTCAGTGGGATTGCTTTAAGTTTCTCTCTGTTTAGCTTGATGTTGGCTGTAGGATTGCTGTATATCACCTTTACTATGTTTAGTTATGTGCCCTGTATCCCTGATCTCTCCAATACTTTAAACATGAATGGATGCTGGATTTTTTCAAATGCTTTTTCAGCAACTAAGGAGATTCTCATGAGTTTATTTTTTTTTCAATTTGTTAATATGGTGGATCATATGGATGGATTTTTGAATATTTAACCACCCCTGCATACCTGGCCTGAAGCCTACTTGCTTATAGCGGATAATATCTTTGATGTGTTTTTGCCTTGGGTTTGCAAAGTATTTTGTTGAGAATTTTTGCATCAATGTTCATAAGAGAGATTGGCCTGAAATTGTCTTTATGCTGGGGTATCCAGGGCTGCTTGCTCCTGAATAACTGGGTTCTGGAGATGCCATATTGCTTTGTCTTTTGTTGGTTGAGCTTTTACACTGGCCTCTACCCATTGGGATATCTTAGGTGTTTGGTGTTAGTTTCTGGTACTTCCTGGAATCCTGTGGTGGGTCGAATCCCCTTGGCAGGAAGATGATTTTTCCCAAAGGAGCTCTCCTCCGTTTTTTAGGTATGGTCACTGAATGGCAGGTGTTTTTCAGGAATTGCCACAGCTCATATCAGGCATACAGACCTGAGTAGTAATTGTTGCCTTTGTTAGTAAAAGGGGCTATCCTCTCACCCATAGAAGTTCTGGAGACAGCTGCCCTGCTACTGGGTTTCTTGCTGTAAATGTAGTGACCTGCTGCTGTAACCTGAGTGCCCTGTGGCTTGTTCAGTTTAGTTAGGGATAACTGGTTGTCCTTTGGAGCAGTATCTGGGGGTTGATCTCAGGGATCCCAGGCTTCTGTAGGTTTGAGTTTGGAGCTCTATGCCCCAGTAGCCAAGTGGTAATCAGTGGCAGGTGAGCACCACTTTCATGTGAACAGCAGGAGGCTAGAGTATGGATCCTGTGGATAACCAGAAACTTTTCTGGAGCTAGGTGTCCTGAGGTAGGGCCAGATATTTTTCCCCACCTTTGGGTTTTTCTCCCAATAGGAAGACTCAGTTTGTGGTGTTTGATGTGGTGTGTAGAATGCGTAGGCACTTGCCAATGATGGCTCCAAGCTGGTGACTGGTAAAGAAGCTGAGAACTTTTCCAAAAATATTCCTGTGTATGGTGGATGTAGTGTGTGTGGGGAGAGTTGGCTGAGTTCTCTAAGCTGGGACCTGCTGTTTCCCTGCCTGTGGGGTTTTCTCCAGACAGGGAAACCCAGCCTCTAGTGTCCGGGGCACACAGTTCTGTGATGGAGAGTAGGGCATGTAGGGCCTAGCAGCTGGAGGCACACTCAGGTCTGACGGCTGTGCACCCAACGGTCTGCAGAACCTTTCCAGGGATAAACTGGGTGATCTGAGGTCAGTCCTGCTTTCTTCTTCCCTTTTTTTTTTTTTCTAGACTGGGCTCCCAGTCTCTGGTGCCCTGGAGAACATAATTTAGTCTGGAAAGTTTATCAGGACACAAAGGTGTATCCTGGGACCCAGGATATCTTCCGGGTTCTTGCTGAGTGACCTGAGAGTGGACCTGACTGACTCCCACACCGTGGAGTTTCCTCTCACCTGGGAAAAGGATCTTTGTTGTTTTAGGGCCCAGAGTTCAGTCTTTTAGTTGTTGTACCAACATTGCTGTCCTACTCCTCAGACACAATGTCCTCCTGGCACCACCATCTTGGATTCCCCCTTCCTCATCCCTTTCAATTAATTTTGGTTGAAAGTCTATTTTATTAGATATTAGAATATCTACTCCTGCTTGCTTCTTGGGTCCATTTGCTTGAAAACCTTATTCCTGCTGCAACATCCCAGGAACTTTCCCAGATATTAGCTGGGTGCTCTGAGGTTGGACCCAATTGTTTCCCTCATCATTGGTTTTCTTCTTACATTTTGAAACACAGTCAGTTGTGTTTGGGACCCACAGATCCAACTATTGGTCACTGTGCAGTCTTGGCTACCCAGCTTATCAGACACAGTGTGCAATCAGCCCAGCCATCTGGGATCTATTTTTAATTTTTACTGAATATGAGTATTTTGATTGTATGAATGAATATGCACCTCTTGTGTGCCTAATCCTCACAGTAGTCTGAAGATGTCTTCAGAACTCATGAACTTATAGCAATTGATAGTAGTGGGTCCCAGGTAATCACTAACAATTGAGCCCAATTATTTGAAAGAGCAGCAAGAGCTCCTCACTGCTGAGCCATCTCTCCTATTTTATGTTGCTCATTTATGATCACCATTTACATTGCTAATATTTTTGTCTTTCTATTTTTACCTGTTTAAACGTGCATTTCCTTTTAGTAAGATATCATTGAAGTTACAGTTTAAGCTGGGGCAGTACAGATTTCTGGGAAATAAATATACAACAGGAGTGAATGTATAGTTCCTTGTAGAGGCTTCAGTAAAGACCTCTGAGTTCTTTCAATATTTTGTGTTTGTTTGATTGACTTTTAGGGAGGTCTGTCTTACTATATAGGCCTGGTTGTCCTAGAACTCTTTGAATAGATAATGCTGACATCCAGTTCAATAAGATATACCTCGTCTGCCTCCTGAGTGATGGAATTGAAGGCATGACAGAATACACCCAGCTTGTCCACCATTTTTTGTAGTTAGTAACTGTTAATAAATTTCTCTGATCTGTACTTAGTATTGTTCATCTGTTAATTTCTCTCTGTGTGTGTCTCTGTCTCTATGTCTCTGTCTCTCTATTTCACACTCTTCTCTCTGTTTGTCTTTTCCATATTAATTACCATGTCTATTCCAAAGCTATATCCTCTTCAAAAAATTCAGATATGATACAGTTAAAACTTGTTATTCTGTTTTCTTCTAAAATGACTTAGTGATAACATTAACACTTATTTTTTTAATAGAAAAGTTTTAATCTTTATTTTTAATCTATAGACTACATTATTTAGTAAGGAGGATATACAAAACAATGATCAGTAAATAATCATGTGTTATATTCCTTTTCTTTTGTCTGGTCACTCAGAAATATGATGTTATTGGCTATGATTGTTGTTGCTTGCCACTCACATTATTTTTATCCATGTATTCACTGTAGTCCACTTTCCCTTCCAAAATATATGAGCCCCCCTCTTCACATACTGATATGCCACATCCCTGAGCCCTGGTCAAAACATAATATTCAGTACCATGTTGTCTTTTGACTGATGTTACCAATCTGTTCAGTGTCCCCTGATCAACACATCTCATTTATTGTTATATAAAATATCATGACTGTGTTTTGTCCTTCCACCTGTCTCATGACAGGGTCCTGACCTACTCACCCAAGTAACTGAAGATGATTCATAGATTGCTCAAGAACCCAACCAATGGCTATTTTATATTCATGTCTTACAAACTGATGAAACACAGGTTTTGAAGCACGCTTTTTTTTTTTTTTTTTTTTTTTTTTTTTTTTTTTTTCAATCTAACCTTTATGCTTTTTCACCTACCCTACTTCACATCAAACACAGCACCCAACTGTATAACATTCGCACTTCTGTGTCAGAAAATAAATTGAAAAGCAGTAGAATTATATGATTATATTGACAATGACGTATAAATTATATTGTTGCCACTGTTTCTGTTGTACAAATGTATGGCATATTTTAGAATTCGGTGACCTTCAATGATGTGCATGTGAAATTCAGCCAAGAAGAGTGGGCCTTGCTGGAACCTTCCCAGAAGCAACTCTACAAAGATGTGATGCTAGAGACCTGTGAAAACCTCACTGCTATAGGTAAGACTGCAATTTTTCTTTCACTTTTAAAATAAAGAGACAAATTTTACTTTGTTATTGATCCTCTTCTGTAATTCCAATTGAGAATGAGGAGGAATGCGGTTAATAAATCAGGCATGTTTCTAAGGGTCACAGAAGATAGTGATTTAAGTTTTGCCTTAATAATAACATGATATTTCCAATAATATATATTTTCTCATACTATATTTTTAGGCTACAATTGGGATGACCATAATATTGAAGAACATTTTCAAAGTTCTACAAGTAATAAAAGGTAACTTTATGTGCATGTTGACAAAGATATAAATCTTAAATTTTAATGTGTCCTGGAAGTTTGGTGTTTTTTTTTTTGTTTGTTTGTTTGTTTATTGGGTGATTTTTATTTTCTGTTTTTGAAATAGATTTTTTTTTTCTGGGTATCTGTGACTTTCTTAGACTTGCTTGTTAGACAAGCCTGACCTCAAAATCACACAGATCTGCCTGCTTCTGCCTCCACAAGTGCTGGGATTGAAGGCATGTACCAGCACACATGGCTGTGTCCAGGAAGTTTTAAAGAAAAGCAACAGTGTAAAAACAGCACTGCTTTAAGTGTACTGATGATCATTAAAATCTCATAATTCCATGTATTTCAATGTCAGGTATCTGATTTGTGTTTACAAGGCACTCCCTAAGATAGAAGAAAATAAAATAAATTGTAACAAAAATACCATTTGAATCATATGGACATTACAGCTACTGATTTGAACTGCCAATCTGTTTAGTCTCATTCTATCTACTCAGATATTGTAAGAGGTATTCACACTGAATTGGTGATCAGTATGTTTCCAAAACCTACTAATAAGCAAAAATTTCATAGTAGAACCAGTGTTACTCATTTTTCGTGCAGTAACATTGTAAAGTTTAGTCAAAGGAGCAGCTTATGAGAATCAAGAATATTTTTGTGGAGAAACCTTAATCCCTATATGACATATCTATGATGAACAAAAAAACAAACTGTGTTAATTCAATGTGGGAGTCCTTATTATTTTTGTAAATTAAACTGGTATATCATATGTCAAAATGATTTTAAGACACATGAGCATAGGGATATTGAAAGAAGCAGTGTACCTGTCTTTTTCCAAGAACAATTGATTTTGTAGTAGTCCCCACTTTGTGTAAATTTTCTGAATGTGATAAATGGTTAGTGTTAATTGGTTTTTCAACTTCACTGAGACTTCTTCAGCAAACTCATATTGCTGAAAATACCTATGAATATTAGGATTTTGGAACTTCTTCTGCTTGTCTTGGCTCATTTGTAAATGAAGTATCATTCATACAGTACAAAACTTTATTGAATGGGATTGCTGTGGTAAAACTCTGAATTCTCACAATACTCTTCATATGTAGGAGAAAACCTCTTATAGAAAAATGATGCTATAAAAGTGATCCACATAACAAATGCTCTTCACCATCACAGGGATCTTCAAAAATACCCATATTGAAGGGGAATATCATGAATGTAAATAAAGTGATAAAACTTTAAAATTTGATTCTTCTTTACCATTAGACCAAATTATAAATTTAATTCAAATAGATAAATATATTTATTAGTTTAATGAAATGACTGTGGTAAATCTTTCACATGTGCTAATTTTCTTTGCAGGCATGAAAGCAGTCATACTGGAGAGAAACCCTTTAAATGCACTCTATATGGGAAAGCCTTCCCCTATATCACTGTTCTCCTATGGCACAAAAGAACACACACTGGAGAGAAGCCTTACAAATGTAATCAATGTGGTAAAGCCTTTGTAAAAAACAGTCATCTCATAAGCCATAAAAGAACACACACTGGAGAGCAACCTTATGAATGTAACCAGTGTGGTAAAGCCTTTGCAGAAAACAGTCATCTCTTAAAACATAAAAAAGAACACACACTGGAGAGAAACCTTATGAATGTAATGTGGCAAAGCCTTTGCACAAAACAGTCTTGCCATAAAAGAACACACAAAGAAACTTATGAATGTAACCAGTGTGGAAACCTTTGCAACAAAAGTCATCTCTTAAGCCATAAAAAAACACACACTGGAGAGAAATCTTATGAATGTAACCAGTGTGGCAAAGCCTTTGCAAAAAACAGTAATCTCTTAAGCCATAAAAGAACACACACTGGAGAGAAACCTTATGAATGTAATGAGTGTGGCAAAGCCTTTACACAAAACAGTCATCTCATAAGCCATAAAAGAACACACACTGGAGAGAAACCTTATGAATGTAACCAGTGTGGCACAAAAACCTTTGGACAAAACAGTCATCTCATAAGCCATAAAAGAACACACACTGGAGAGAAACCTTATGAATGTAATGAGTGTGGTAAAGCCTTTGCACAAAACAGTCATCTCATAAGCCATAAAAAGAACACACACTGGAGAGAAACCTTATGAATGTAACCAGTGTGGTAAAGCCTTTGCACTGGAGAAAACAGTCATCTCTTAAACCAAACCATAAAAGAACACACACTGGAGAGAAACCTTATGAATGTAAAATGTGTGGTAAAGCCTTTGCACAAAACAGTGCTCTCTCAAGACATAAAAGAATACACACTGAGAGAAACCTTATGAATATAACCAGTGTGGTAAAGCCTTTGCACAAAACAGTAATCTCATAAGACATAAAAGAACACATACTGGAAAGAAACCTTATGAATATACCCAATATGACAAAGCCTTTGCACAGCAGAGTAGTCTCTGAAAACAGGAAAAGACACACAGTGGAGAGAAGCCTTGTGAGGGTAATTAGTGTGATAAAGCCTTTGCATGTAACAATCATCTCCTAAGACAACAATACATTCTGAGGGAAACCATATGAATATAACTATGTGGCAAAGCCTTTGCACATAACATCTCCTAATACATAAAATAACACATACTGGAAAAGATGTCTGACTGTAACCAATGTGAAAAAACTTTTGGACTGCAGAATAATCTTCACACTCATGAAAGAAATCCTAGTGGACAGAAAGCCTGTGAGTGCTTTTAACATGGTGAAACCATTCCACATTTGTATAATCTTCATCATCTTGAAAGGATTCATAATAGAGGAAAAACTTATGAATGTATTAAAATGGTGAGGCCTTGCACAAATCTAGAGTCATCATCATCATAAAAGTATCCTTACTGGAGAGGAATTCTGTGACTATAAGCAATGTGGAAATGCCTTTGTTTACTTTGGTCCACTGAGATCCAACAGAACTGTAAAACTAGCTCAATGGAAATGACCTCCCTTTTCTGAAGGGGAAAGGGAATAGGGGCAATAGGAATGGAGGGTAGTACTGGGGAGAGAAGGGGGGGGACTTAGATTGGAATTTAAAGTAAATAAACTTATTTTTTAAAAATAATACAATGAATGGTGAATATCAATTACATGCAACAGTATTATATAATAAGGTGTTTATGGAAGACTTATTGATGATCCTGATTCTCAACATTTAGTGTTTTCAATTGCCTCACTTTACACAAGAAACTTTTAGTTCAGTGGATGGATATGTAGGAAATTAACTAACACCAGCCAGGAAGTTCTCTGAGAGTATCACAACAGTGTTAGCCTGTAGAAGTTTTTTTGTGTACACATACCTATTGTTCCAGGGGTACTATTGAAAAACATCACAACCCACACTGAATTGTGTGATATGAGGGAAGGGGCTTTCTTGTCCTTGTATGACTCTGCTTCTGGCCTAGATGGGTAACCATGTCAAGGGTTTGTTTTCTCTGCCTGACTTCATCTGGAGAGTGTCTTTAGACATGGAAACCACCAATCAAATTTGATAGATGGCCTTTGACACAGATCCCTGATAACTCTCCCCTCCCTTCAAATATAGGATAATTTGGTTCTGTGTTCTCGTTCTTCTTATTCATATAATAGGAATGTGCTGTTTAATGCAAATCTAGCATTCTTGAATTTCCTAGTATTAAACAATTATCTACACCTATGCTACTTGAGCATCCCAGGTACTCCCCAAGGGATATAAGCCACTGTTTTCTGTTTTCTGGAATTAAAGTTGAACTTACTTTCTGAGGTGGTTCCCAGAGTGGCTAACCACTGTTATGCTCGTGAGCTTTCCAAGCTTTATACTACTCATCTTCTGCCCCTCATGCCTTCCTGGGCTGGTGGGAAACAGCCCTCCAGGCAGCAAGAGAATCACATTCTCTGAAATGCCTGTGATAAAATGTTTCAGACTTCATAGCATTTCAAATTTCACATGTTTCTGGATTTGAGATGGTAAATCAAAAAGTATCTTGGGATGGGACTCTTTAAAATGAGTTATACTTAGTGTTTAGTTCAAGGTAAGGTTGCAGGCAAAGCTTCAAGGTATGAAATCTTCTAAGATGAGTACAGTGGCCCATGGAAAATAAATACAAGCAGAAATTTTATTTTCTGTTTTTAATAGCTGAGTACTGTTCTGATAATGTATGGGTGGATGGCAGAGGAGAGGAACTCTCCTTTTGAGTGGTCTTTGGGAAAGGGATGGGGGAAGGTGGAGGGAGGGACCAGTAGGAGTTGAGGGAGTGACCTTCAATCAGCATATATAATGAATAAATTGTGAAAAATAAAAACAATTAATAAAATAAAATATAGTAAGTAAAAAACAAAACAAAAAGCAAAAATTTGAGTCTAGTTTGGTTAACTGCCCTCCCTCAAAGAAAAGAAAGAAGATATATAGAAAGAAAAGAAAAACAGAATCTTTGTCTTTGTCACCTTTCTTCCCTGTGAGCTCAGTTGAAATCATTATGCAATGGAGACCATGCTTCTCTCTCTGAAGTTTATGTTACCATAGAAGTAGGATTCAAACGTGAAACTAATGGCAGAGTTTCCTAGTTAACATATCAAATCAAACCTACCTGCCATTTTCTCTCAGAAATCCTTCAGTCTATCCATGTTATCTGGCTGTCCAGGCTAGTACAGCCCACGCAATACCCTGAATTCTCCTTCCCAGGGCCTGAGATAACCTTACCCCCCACCCTCACCCACATATAGGCAAACTATTTTGGCTACCTGGTTCTGTCAAGTGCCAGAAGCAACAGCAGAACAGCTGTAGAACTCATGGAATGTGGCTCCCCTGTTAGCATAATCATGATGAGTTTGTCTTGGAGAAGAATAATCCCAAGAACTGTTTTTCCAGAGGACTTTGTGTTCTTATGTAGCATATCTCTGCTTGTTGCCATTATGATGCCCATATTCCTTATAACATGAGTTGTATGAAAACTCTAAGAAAGCTTCTATCTCATCACTAGGCAATATCACTGGCATTTAAAATTAACAATGCTTGATCTCTTTTCACATGTTTACTGGAGCAGATTAATGAATTAACCAGTGCCCTTGAAAGGAGCCATAGATGTAGATTGTTAGCAATGACCATTATACTTAGAAAGAATTTGGAAAAAAAAAAATAGAATGATAATAAGGTCAGGTAAGATGTTTTTGCTAATGGCTCTGATATAAAAAATCTTAGAGGACAATTTAAAGTTAAGAAAAGTACACTATTAATAGTAAATCCAGGGATGTTTTAAGGTTGATGAGCCAAAACAATAGCCCAAGGTAACATTGGTTCTCTAGGCACTCTCAAACTGGGTCTAAAACTGAGACAGCAGGTGATTCCCCTATACTTGTTTTCCCCCTCATCTTATTGATATGATTTAATAAAAATTATTAATGAGTAGATGCACACCCCTTTAGATTTAAAGTACAGGTGCCAGTATCATGCCATTTTTTGTTAGTTACTCTATAGTACTACTTGAGATGTGGGATGAAGATACCTCCAGAAAATCTTTTATTGTACAGGCATGTTTTTATCGATTCTGCGTTTTTTGTTTTTCCATATGAAACTGAGAATTGTTCTTTCAAGGTCTGTAAAGAGTTGTGCTAGTATTTTGATTGGAATTGCATTGAGTCTTTAGATTTCTTTTGGTAGAGTGGCCATTTTTACTATGTTAATCCTCCAATCCTGGAGTATGGGAGATCTTCTGATATCTTCTTGAAGTTCTTTTTTTTTTTTTTTTCATACAAGTCATTCACTTGCTTGATTAGAGTCACACCAAGGTACTTTATGTTATTTGTGGCTGTTGTAAAGGGATTTTGTTTCCCTAATTTCTTTCTGAGCCCATTTGTCTTTTGTATAAAGGAGGGCTTCAGAATTTTTAAATTTAATTCTGTATCCAGTCATTTTGCTGAAGTTGTTTATCAGCTGTAGGAGTTCCCTGGTTGAAATTTTTAGTGTTATATCACATCATCTGCAACACAAGCTGGACTGGATGTGGAGAAAAGGGAACCCTTCTCCATTGCTGGTGGGAATATAAACTTGTACAACCACTTTGGTAATCAATCTGGTGCTTTATCTGAAAATTATGAATAGTGCTACTAGACTATTCAGTTATACCAACTCTGGGCATATATTAAGAAGATTATCAACCATACAACAAGGGCATTGGCTCAACTCTACTCATAACAGCTTTATTGACAATAGCCAGAATCTGGAAACAACTTCGATGTCCCCAAACCGAGGAATAGATATAGAAATTGTGGCACATTTATACAATGCAATAGTATTCAGCAATTAAAAACAAGAAAATCAGCAGGCAAATGGACACAACTAGAAAAGACCACCCTCTCTGAGTGAGGTATCCAGAAGCAAAAAGACACTCATGGTATATACTCACTTATATGTGGATATTAGTCAAATAATGTAGGATTAAAAACACTAAAATCTATAGTCCTAAAGGATCTAGACAACAGGAAGAACCCTAGGGAAGATGCTTAATCCTCATTTAGAAGGGCAAAAATGGGATAGATATCAGTAATGGGAGACGACAGGGAACAGGGCAGGAACCTATTGCAGAGGGCCTCTGAAAGAATCTAACTAGCAGAGCATTGAAGCAGATGATAGACTCATAGCCAAATTTTGGGCAGAGGGCATGGAATAATATGGAAGATTCAGGAGATAGAAAGACCTGGATGGGAGAGGCCCCCACAAAGAGGCCAATTGAAAAAATATGGGCCCTGGAGGGGGTCCTGTTCCAACCAAGGACCATGCATAAAGAACACCTAGAACCCCTTCTCAGATGTAGCTGATAAGTATCTCAGTTTCCATGTGAGTTTCTTATTAAGGGTAACAGCAGCTGTTTCTAACATGAACTGAGTGGCAGGTTCCTTGATCACCTACTCCTGGAAGGTGCAGCCTTGCCAGGCCACAGAGGAAGAAGGTGCAGCCATTCTGGTAAGACTTGAAGATAGGCTAGGATAAGATAAAGGAAGACTTCCCCTATCATTGGACTAGGAGAGGGGCATAGGGGTAGAAGAGGGAGATAGTTTGTAACTCTTGGAAGATGAAGGAGGGGCTTACAGCCAGAAAACAAAGTGAATAAATTGTAATAATAAAAAAGAAAAAAGTGAGGTTTTTTTTTTTTTCCTGAGATGGCTGGACTCAGGCAACTGTCTCTTAAAAACAACTAGAAAGAATAGTATTTCATCTCTACTCATTTTCCTTTTTCCTGTAATACTATATATAATAAATACCCTTGATAAAATTCAGTGGTTTGTCATATATTCCTAGTATTATAATATTGTAAAATATTGCACAAATCAAATTTTGGTATGTTAAGTGTGTAAAAATAGTTTATGAAAAAAAAAGAATTTTGAAAAGAGCAAAGAATGATTATTTAAAATTCAGGAGGATGAAAATGGAAGGAAATTAATGGAAGAATAAATAATATATAAATAAATTAATATCCCTTACACAGTAATTATAACATTTTGGTTATTGAGATTTAAAAAATATACACAGAATATTTCTCAAGTAAACAATGTAAGCTATGATTAATATCTCTTATGCATGCACCCTGAAGTATTTCTTTATATTATTCCTCTTGTCACTGAAATGTGTTCTTTGACAAGTCATGCCACTCCACCCTGATGTTCAGGCTCTAATACTGACTATTCAACTCTTTTTTCAGGGTACTGACTGCTTTTAGCCCAATTAGGACTGAGGTCAGACAATGTTTGATTTCTGTGTCTAGCTCAGGTCATAATTTTGATGATACATTTTGAGTTCATCCACAATTTCAAAGTAAAATGATTGCCTTTCTTGAAATGTTAAATGTTTTCAGGAATGGCTGCATTGTCATCTTCTGTGGACTGTTGGGCTGCTCTCCCCTCAGGGGGAGGTGATCAAAGAACAGGCCTCTCAGGTTATGTCAGAGGCAGTCCCTATTCCCATTACAATGGAACCCACTTGGATACTATGCTGTCATGGACTACATCTGTGCAGGGGTTCTAGGTTATCTCCATGCATGTTCCTTGGTTGAATATGAGTCCCTGGGGAGACCCTGTGTTCAAATTTTCTGGTTCTGTTCCTGTCCTTGTGGGGTTCCTGTCCTCTCCAGATCTTACTATTTCCCACTTCTTACTTAAGATTCCCTGCACTTTGCCCATCAGTTGGCCTTAAGTCTCAGTGTTTGCTTTGATAGTCTCTACGGCAGAGCCTTTCAGAGGATCTCTGTGGCAGGTTCCTAGGTTGTTTCCTGTTTTCTTCTTCTTCTGATGTCTATCCTCTTTGCATTTTGGGATGGGGATTGAGAGTTTTAGTCAGTGTCTGCTCCCTTGATTAGTTCCTTTAGATATTCAGGGTTTTAGTAGATTTATCCTATGTTATATGTCTATATGAGTGAGTATATACCATGTATGTCTTTCTGCTTCTGAGACAGGTCACTCAGGATGATCATTTCCAAGTCGCACCATTTACCTGCAAATTTCATGTTGTCCTTATTTTTCTTTGCAGAATAATACTCCATCTTGCACACACACACACACACACACAGACACACACACATGCATGATACATGTAATAGCATTTATTGGCAACAAAAGACTTGAAATTGAAAGAGCCCAAAGAGGATTATATGAGAGATTTTGTAGGGAGGACAGATAAACAAGAAATAATGTGATTATATTAAAAATCTCAAAAAACAAAAGTACATGTTTTCCATGAATAAAAAATAATTAATAATATATTTTGCACTCATGTGATTCAGGACAATCAAGTCCATTCTATCTTAGCACATGGTAAGCTGTGCTTCAGTAAACATGAGTGTAGATGTGTGCTGGACCAGTCCAAGTCATCTGTTTCATATAGATAATGGTGGAACTCCTCATTCACTGTGTACACTACATACTCTCTTTTAAATTGACTCAAGAATTTTAGTATTTGTTTGTGTGAACTGTATAAAATAAAGTTCCCCTAAACTTCTTTTTTGGTCCACTTTCTTTTACTGTCTCCTTTCATCCTTTTCACAGAGATGCTGTCCAACCTGGATGATAAAGAGTGTCAGTAGATGCAGCAGAAGAATGGACATTGTTGTGTAGTCCATTCTTTTAGTTCCTGTCTTTCTATTGAGAATTGAACATCCAGGTTGAGAGATTTCAATGAGCAATGTTTATTATTTCCCTTTATTTTGTAGTTATGGTGTGGGGTTTTTGCCTCCCAATTTGATGCTTGGGATTATTCATTCTTTGTGTTGTCTTGGGTGTGGTTAACACTTTAGATTGAGTATTTCATTGATTGGCTTCTGTAGTGACATTTTACAGAGATACTGCTCATATTTGGTTTAATTATGCAATATATCTTTATTCATCATTTATTATTGAAAGTTTACTGGATGTAGGAATAAGGGTCCCTTAAAGATTATATATAATTTGTCTCAGCCATTCTAGGTTTAGAATCTCTCTTGAGAGATTAAGAGTTACTCTAAAGAGCCTGAATTTATATGCAACTTAGTATTTTCAACTTGCAACTTTTAATATCCCTTCTTTGTTTAATATATTTTTCTTTACATTTAATGTTTTGATTTTATGTGCTGAGCACAATTTCTTTTCTGGTATACTTTAATTGTTGTTCTATATACTTTTTGTACTTTTATAGGCAACCCTTTCTTAATTAGGTTAAGGATACATTCTTCTATTATTTTGCTGAAAATATTTTCTAGGATTTTGATGTGAGTTTTGTCTTCTTTTTCTATTTTTATTATTTATAAATTATTTTTTTGCACTTTTTAGATTTTCTGGATCTTTTGTGCATAGCTATTTAACATTTATTTTTTAGACAATTTCTTCTTCTTCTTCTTCTTCTTCTTCTTCTTCTTCTTCTTCTTCTTCTTCTTCTTCTCATCTCTCTCCTCCTCCTGCTTTTCTTATTTCTCTGAATCTTCCTTCTTCTTTTTTCTTTCTCTTCATTCTCCTCCTTCTCCTTTTTTTCTTTTTAAAAATAGTCACTTTACTTATATGTTCATCTGGATTAAAGTTTTCCCTTCCTCTAATCCTGGCAACTCTTTCCCATCTCCCCTTCTATCCTGTCTAAATTCACCCTCATATTAAAAAAAGGAGGGGATATAATTGTATAATAAGAAAATAAAATAGCAAAAAGACAAAAGCAAACACATCTGAGTAGGAAAAAACAAAAAACAAAAAGAGACCAAGTTGGGAAATGATGCAGACTTGTTCATACATGCAGGAATCTCATAAAATATTAAACTTGAAACAATGGTATACACACAGAGGACATGTAGCTATAAAAATAGAAAAAAATCTTTAGCAAATTAAAATGAGAACTATGATAAAAACATTTTAAATCAATGCCAGAATTCTAGTCCATAAGAATCCAAACTTGCCAGTGAGGGAAATTTTTGGGCATCTATCTTTTGGAATGTACTCTTAAATGTACAATTAAGAGTAGTCCCTTGGAGAAAATGAGTGTCCCTTGGAGAAAACTACATTTTCATTTGCAAGCACTTATCAGTTAGAGATAGGGCTAGGGACAGAACACTAAAGGCCTTGTGCATGCTGCCTCAGTCTATCACAGTTTATCTATTCTTCAGTCCTCTTAATTTATAGTGCTTTGTTCTTTGATATGCTCTATCCTTCCTGGCTCTTACACTCTTCTGGCTGAATTACTGAAGAGCCTAAAGGGCATATTCTGAGTCTCTATTCTGTCTATTTCTCTATGGGTCTCTGAATTTGTCTCAAACTGCAGGATGACATTTTTTTGATGATGGCTGAACAAGATACTGGTTGAGTATTTGGTGTCTGGTCATTTTATTACTTTTAGTAGAATAATTTGCTCTTGGGCTATGTAATTTCTTTTTCTTGATCAATAGTGTCAGGTGTGGATTCCATCATGAAGTGGGCCTTAAGTCAAACATAGATTATATTTAGTTCACAAAAGCACTAATATGTCTTACAGGTAGAACATTGTTATAGTTCAAAAGTTTGGTAGCTTTAGTGTTTTATTTCTCCTCTTGTAGTTGCAGAGTACTTCCCATATCAAGGTTGCTAGAATGTAACTGTGAAGGTTCTATGTAGGCACAAGCTCTTTTTATCTATGCTCCATGTAAGTGTAAGTGTTGTCTCCAGCAAGAGGGCATTGCAGTCAATTCATGGAGAGCAGCCTATAGTCTTGGCAAAAGCCTGTATTGTTTGGCATTACAATCACACTACTTTGGCCAATACCTCAGTTAAATATAAACCATTACCAGTACTAGATGCTTAATTTAGTGACAAGAGATTTCCATTTGGGACTTTCTCCTTGTGTGGTGATTTTATTTATATTGGCTTCTTATATGTATATATTTTAGAAAGTTTCTATTGCATTAGGTTTCCACTGTACCAAACAAATGACCCTTAATTTTACCTTTCTTTCCTCATGTTACCTTTTCATTGCCCTCTTCCTTTCCCAATCCCCTTCAATTCTATCTTTTTAGCCCACCTTCCATTTGTACCAAGTATTTTATTTCCCTTTCCTTTGGAGAAATTTCTGCCTCCCCTAACCTCCAGTTCTTAATCTGTATGTATCCCCTGCATTATTATGTTCAGTTGCTTGCATATCATACATCTTGCAACTAATATATATGTAAAAGCAAATACATACCCTATTTCTCTTTTGGGGTCTAGGTTCTCTCACTCTCAGTTACCTGCAAATGTGCATTTACCTTCACGTTTCATGATTTGATTTTTAAATGTCTGAGTAATATTTGATTATGTAAATAGCACTAGTACTATAACAAAAATAGAAATACACACTGGCTAGAAAAAAAAACAGATAAAATCTTCACAAATGGTGCTGACCAAACTAGATGTCTATATGTAGAAACAGAGAAATAGATGCTTATTTTCACTCAAAAGTCACCTCCAAATGGATTAAAACCTCACCAAAGTTTATATACAGTTAAAGTCTTGAAGTCAGCACCGCTATTTGACAAAGATCCAGCATAGCTGAGTTGCATGTTACAATAGCCTTCATGCTATCTTTCAGGCTTGGTCTTGATCTCCACTTGCTACATTGTTAGAGGGTTTTCAATACATGTACAACCTGGGGACAGGAAACAATGGGAAATTTTTAATGAATCATTTATGCATTCACCCTGGAGTACTGCTTCTAAGCTTCCCCAGAAAAATCCTGAGCATACTGCTCCTCTCATTTTCAGGAGAAATATCAATTATTTGGCCCTACATAAATGTTTTTCTTGTGGAAGATGTAACTCACATAAAAACGGCAGAAAACTCCTTATGAGACTTCAGCTTCAAGATAGTCTTGCAAAATCTACCCTTGTGCTTCCTCAAGAAGAAAATAATTAGAACAACATACTCATAAAAAGGGAAACAAAGTTTCCAGAGCTAGGAGAGTTGATAGTATTTGAGATTAAATACCTTGTACTTCTGTATCCTCAGATGATTACTTGGCATATAAGATTAGGAGTTACATATGGTATGCCCTCAATGATTAGATAAAGATGTAAATGAATGACTGGAGACATCTTCACCTTACACTAGGGTCTATAATGATGGACAAAGAATGTTTTATAAAAATGATTTTTAAAGTGAGGTATTAGGACCTCCTTTTCCTAGAAATATCAGCTTTCACATTATCACTGTGGTGTTGTATGACCAAAATAATGAAAGAATACTTAGATTTAGTACATAAGTAAATTCTACAAAGATATGAGGTATAGACAATGCATGATGCCAGGAATTGAATAATAACTGTTGCTGCTTTGGCCTAAATTGTTTTTCTTGAGGCAGTCCATTAAAATTTGATAATATACTTCTTGGGACAAAGCAATATGTCCAAGCTGGCTTAAAGATTTTCTATCTATTGCCATTGAATATGAGAATGCTTCCAACCTGAGAATGGGCTTTCAGGATGTGGCAAATATGCCTCCAGATTCTCAAAAATGTCAGGTTATGGGATTGATGAAGAAAAATGATAGTAAAAGATAAGGTTTATCACTGATGACTAAATTTATGACCAAGAGACAGTTAAAAAACACCTGTCTGGGGACAAAAAGGATATCATCTATGTTTTAGAACAATGTGAATCTATCTTTTATTATTGAAATCTGTCTAAATAAAGAAAGTACTCTGACTGCCAGTCAATCAAGACTCTCAGTTTCTTTGGACAACCATGTCTGACTCATTTCTGCACCACCTTATCCTTCCCTCCTCTCTGAAACTATCAACTGCTGGGCTGGTCCCCAGTCTTTCACCACACTCTTTATTTTCTTTCACAGTAGGGTGAATACTCACAACTGAAGATCTAGAGCTATATGCTTCAGAGTAGATAGGACATGTGATATCTGTTTTCTGGATTTGAGTTACCTAAATCAATATTGTCATTTATATTTCTATTTACTTATGTGCATACCATTTCACTTATCTATATCAGTTGAAGGATATTTAGGTGTTTCCATTTTGTACCTATTGTGAACAGAATAGCAATGAGTATGGTTGAGAAAATATTTTTGAAGGAGTATGTTGAGTCCATTGTGCATATGTCAAGGAAAGTTATAAGTGGTTCATATGGTAGATTTATTTTCATCATTTTGAGAATTCTGCACACTGATTTCCGCTGTGGATGTACAATTTTGCAAGCTCCTTTGCCAGAGATCCAGGTTTTTGCCTGTCCAACAGAAGCTGTCAACTGTCAACCTAATTCCTGTTTCCTCCAGAAAAATAAAATACTAAGGGAAAATATATAGTACCTGTATTATTTATCACAATTACTATTATGTAATTAAAATTTGAATACTTATATGTCCACAAATTAAAAAGTAGCATGTATAACTTAGTAAAATGTTTTTTCAGAAGTGGTTTCTATTCTGAAATAGAGTGTATCTATATAACATTGCTTAAATGAAGAACTCTTTTAGTTATGGTTAGATATACATTTTATATAAACTTACTAAAAGTAGGGGTAAATAATTTCATTTGAAGACACTAAGGTATTTTATTATAGTCCAGTTATTGGACTTAATGATGGGTGAGTCATGGTGCTTGAGAAAGATCCCCAAAATAACAGCTGTGCTGACAGATAAGCACAGAGCCATGCAGGCCAGGGCCAAGCCCAGAGGATCCTCAAAGGACAGGAAGGTCACTGCCATGGGCAGGCACTGGTTTCTCTCAAGGTTTGGGTACTCTTGAGTTCAGCAAGGATACATTCCTGCTGATCTGTGGGGAGAAAGTAAATCAACATCTCAACTCCTACAAGTCACTCCATGTTCAGTCCATGAAGAAAGATTTCCAATGATATTGTGTGCATCCTATCACATTTTCTTTTACTATAGTACCAAGAAGGACACTAAACATACATTATTTGTCATTTGAGGTATTGGTTGCCTAGGTTTTTTTTTTTCTAGCTAGATCTATGATTAAAGATGGTGAGTATTTTTTGTGTGTTTCTCAGTAAATTGTGTCTTATTTATCCTTCATTCTGTCACCCATGTTTATCATTAATTTTTACAATATATTCACCTTGTATCCCAATTGTAGCCCCCTCCCTCATCTACTCTATGTCCCACTATTCCTCCCCCCTCTTCCCCTATTCTTCTCCTCCTAGTCCTCTGATAGGGAAGGTCCTATCAGTCCCTAGCCTATCAGTTTCCATTAAGACTCCTGTATCCTCTTCATCTGTGGGCTTACTAGTTGTCCCCACCAGTGAGAAGTGATCAGGAAGCAGGCAACTGAGTTCAGAGACTGTCTCTTCTCCCCTTACTAGGAATCCCATATGGAGACTGAGCTGTCCATGGGCTACATCTGAGCAGGGGTTCTAAGTCCTCTCATGCTCTTTGGTTGATGCATCAGTCTCTGCAGGGCCCCAGGACCCAGATTATTTTGTCTTTGTTGGTCTCCTTGAGTGACTCCTGTCCCCTTTAGGTCCTTCTATCTCCCACTTCTTCAATAAGACTTTTTGTGCTCTATACAAAATTTTGCTGTGGGTCTCTGCATCTGCTTCAATCACCTGTTGAGTGGAGTCACTAGTGTTCATCCATGGAAGGCTCCTATCTGTTCTCTCTCTCTTCTGTGTTCTGGCATCTATCCTGTTTTCTTTTCTGAATGAGAATTAAGCATCTTCCCTATGTTTCTCCCTGTACTTTAGCTTTTTAAAGTCTGTAGATTTTAGTATGTCCAATCTATATTGTATGGGTAATGTCCATTTATAAGTGAATATATACCATACATGTATTTCTGCTTCTGGGATACATCACTCAGGGTGATCTTTTTAGTTCCATCCATTTGTCTGCAAATTTCATGATTTTCTTGTTTTTAATACCTGAGTAGTATTTCCTTGTGTAAATGTACCACAATTTCTGTATCCATTCCCCCATTGAGGGACATCTAGTTTGATTCCAGATTCTGGCTATTATGAATAAAGCTGTTATAGTCATAGTTGAGCAAATGCCCTTGTTGTATGGTTTGAGCATCTTTCTGATATATGTCTAGGAGGTGTTTAGCTGGGTCTTGGGGTAGCAGTATTTCCAATTTTTCTGAGAAAGTGCCAGACTGATTTCCAAAGTGGTTATACAAGTTTACATTCTACCAGCAATGGAGGAGGGTTCTCCTTTCTGCACATCTTCTCCAGCATGAGTTGTCCCTTGAGTTTTTTATCTTAGTCATTCTGATGGGTGTGAGGTGGAGTCTCAGAGTCGTTTTGATTTTCATTTCTCAGATTTTTAAGGATGTTGAGCATTTTACAGTGTTTCTACACCATTCAATATTTCTCTGTTGAGAATTTCTGTTTAGCCTTGAACCATATTTTAAATTGGATTATTTGATTTGTTGGGTTATTTATATATTCTGGATATTAGCCTTCTGTCAGATGTAGAGTTGGTGAAGATCCTTTCCCAGTCTGTAAGCCATCCTTTTGTTCTGCTGACAGTGTCCTTTGCTTTAGAGAAGATTTTCAGTTTCATGAGATCCCATTTATTGATTGTTGATCTTAGAGCCTGTGCTGCTGGTGTTCTGTTCAGGAAGTTGTCTCCTGTGCAAATGTGTTCAAGCCTCTTCCTCAATTTTTTTAATAACAGATTAAGAATGTTAGTTTTATGTTGAGGTATTTGATCCACAAGGACTTTACTTTTGTGCAGGGTGATAAGTATGGATCTATTTGTATCTTTTCTGTATGGACATCCAGTTAGACAAGCACCATTGGTTGAAGATGTTCTTTTTCCATTGAATGGTTTTGGCTTCTTTAAAAAATCAGGTGTTGTAGGTGTGTGGGTTTATTTCTGGGTCTTTGATTCAATTCCACAGATCCACCAGTATGTTTCTATGCCAATACCACACCGTTTTTACTGTTTCTCTGTAGTACAGCTTGAGATCCAGGATGGAGATACCTCCAGAGTTTTTTTTTTTTTTATTGTACTGAATTATTTTAACTATTCTGGCTTTTTTTGTTTTTTTTATGATGTTGAGAATTGTTCTTTCAAGGTCTGTAAAGAATTGTGTTGGTATTTTGATGGGAATTGCATTGAATCTCTACATTTCTTTTGGTAGGATGACCATTTTGCTGTTATTCCTACTGATCCATGAGTATGGGAGATCATTCCATCTTATGATATCTTCTTCAATTTCTTTCTTCAAAGACTTGAAGAATTTTTTTTTTATACAGATTTTTCACTTGCTTTGATTAGAGTCACACCAGTGCACTTTATGTTATTTGTGGCTATTGCAAGTTGTTGTTTTTTTTTTTTTTTCCTAATTTCTTTCTCAGCCCTCTTGTCTTGTTTTTCTATACAAGAGGGTTTCAGATATTTTTTTTAGCAACTTTGTTTCCAGCCACTTTGCTGAAGGTGTTTATCAGCTGTAGTAGTTCTCTGGTAGAATTTTTAGGGTCACTCATGTATACTATCATATCATCTGTGAATAGTGATACTTTGACTTCTTCCTTTCTGCTTTGTATCCCTTTGATTTCCTTTAGTTGTTTTACTGCTCTAGCTAGAACTTCCAGTACTATGTTGAAGAGAAAGGAGAGAGTGAGCAAACTTGACTTGTCTCTGATTTCAATGGGATTGATTTAAATTGCTTTCCATTTAATTTGATGTTTGCTATAGGCTTCTTGTATATTATCTTTACTATGTTTAGGCATGTGTCTTTTATCTCTGATATCTCCAAGACTTCAAACTTTAATTGAGCTTGGATTTTATTAAATGCTTTTCAGCATCTATTGAGATGACCATGTGGTTTTTCTTTTTCAGTTTGTTTATGGGTGGATTACACTGATGGATTTCTGTATATTGTACCTCCCCTGCATGCCTAGAATGAAGCCTACTTGGAAATGGTAGATGATATCTTTGATGTTTTCTTGGATTCATTTTGTGAGTATTTTATTGAGTATTTTTGTTTCAATATTCACAAGAGAGAATGGTCTGAAATTATCTTTCTTAGTGTATCCCTGCCTTTTAGTTAGCTTTTGTGAGGTTTAGGTATCAAGGTGAATGTAGGCTCATAGAATGAGTTTGGTAATGTTCCTTCTTTTTTTGTTTTGTGAAATAGTTTGAAGAGTATTGGAGTTACCTCTTCTTTGAAGGTCTGGCAGAATTCTGTGCTGAAACCATCAGGCTGTGGGCTTTGTTTGGCAGGGAGATTTGATGACTGCTTCTATTTAATTAGGGTATATAGGTCTATTAATTTAATTACCTGATCCAGATTCAACTTTGATAAGTGGGCAAGAAAATATTCCATTTCATTTAGATTTTCAAATTTTGTGGCATATAGACTTTTAACATAAAACCTAGTGATTCTGTGAATTTCCTCAGTGTCTGTAATTATACCCCCTTTTATTTTCTGATTTTGCTGATTTGTATAGTGTCTCCCTGTGTTTTATTTAGGCTAAAGGTTTGTCTATCTTTGTCATTTTCTCGAAGAACCAGTTATTGCTTTTGTTTATTCTTTGAATTGTTTTCTTTGTTTCTAATTTATTGATTTCTGCCCTAAGTTTGATTATTTCTACTTCTCTTGTGTATGTCTGCTTCCTTTTGACTAGGTCTTTCACATGTGTTGTTATGTTGATTTGAGATGCCTCAGATTTCTTTATGAAGGCACTTATTTCTATGAACTTTCCTCTTAGAATTACTTTCATTATGTCTCATTAGTTTGGGTAAGTTGTGCCTTCATTTTTGTTAAATTCTAGAAAGTCTAATTAGTTTATTTCTTCCATAATCCAGCTGTCATTGAGTAGAGTTCAGTTTCCATGCATATGCAGGCTGTTTACTATTTTTTGTTACTATTGAGGTCTAGCTTTAGACCTTGTTCTAATATGATACAAGGGATTATATTGGTATGATGTTCTTTTTTAGAATGTATACAATTTACCCTTGTTCATTCAAATGCTGATTTCTCTCCTCCACCATCTGGTTTCAATCCAGGTATTGCATTGTGATGCTTTTTCTAACCATCACCTGCCTCAAGTTTGCATAAACATGCCACCATTTGTTCACTATATTGTCAATTAAAACAACCAGCCCCAATACTGAGTAATGGATAGGATATGGTGAGACATACTGGTCCAGAGTGGGAGGAAGAGGAAGGAGGCAGGAGAGGAGAGGAGGAGAATCTGCAGGAGAGGTCTTGGCACCACAGGTAGAAATGAACTGGAACTAAGATATCACTAAAAGCAAGTATGATGGGTGAATCTGAATGGTAGGAAACTCTGTGGGCTTAGAGGTTTAAGATGGAGTAACTGTTGGCCAGCATTGTGCTCTAGGTTAATTAATTAAATCCTAGTCTCTGTGTGGTGATTTAGCTATACAGCTGTTTAGGAATAACCACTGCTTAACTAAAAGATTAATCAACAGTAAATATTAATAATCTACAACAAATGGCACTCAACTATTCTAAGTATCCACACCCTTTAAATCCTACTTTAATTTAATTTGGTGGGGAAGAGGAATAAGCTCTCATCGATACAACCCAAACTTTAAACCTAAAACCTCCCAGATAAATTACTGGCTCTTAAAAGAGACTCTTAAACATGCCTCATAGCAAAAGACAACCTACTGTGGGCAGACCTGAGACTGAAAAAAACTGGTTGCCACTACAGTCTAACAGGATGAGAGAAATATTTAGACGGACTTCTTTGAGCTTGGCTGATAATCTATTCTACGGTTTTAAGACAGAAATAAAGGAAAGTTTAGAAATTTGGACTATGGTTACATTCCTATTCCTCAATTTAACTTTAATAATTGATTTAGCCTTTTATGTCTTCTCAAATGCAAAGGCTTTAGAAAAGATACTGGAATAACACAAAGAACAAGTAGAACAATATGAAGAAAAAAATTAAAGTTGGAAATAGGACATAAAACAAGACATACAAAAACTTACATACAGAACATGATAAACAACAGGAAGAGGGCAGAGGTTTTAGAAAATATACTGGAAAACACAAAGAACAACTAGAACAATATAAAGAAAAAATTAAAAGTTAGGAACAAGGCATAAAACAAGACATTCAAGAGATTATTGAACAAAACAAACAACAGAGAGATAGGTGTGAAATATGGGTACCGAACTTAAAAGAAGAGTTTAGAATATTAAGCAAAGAAAATACTCAGGCAATCGAAAAAAAGATAATAAAGAAAGCCAAACAAAGGTGGTTAGAAAACAAATGTTAGCTTATTTAGTCAGTGTACAACAGAGACAAGCAGAAGATGATCACTCACAGGATTACCATGAGGCTGAATGGCACCCTGTGGAAGTGCTAGACCTGAGGTGGATATTCAATTCCAAAGAGTTGGAACTTTATATAAAGTGAAACAAAGTGTTAGATGGCTTAAATGTACAGGAACTGAAGGTCAAATAAGAAAACTAAGACCATATGTGGCTGAGATAGCCATAAACTTATGGAAAAGAGATCTGTTACAACAATGGAAGACCCAGATTAACATCCCCCCAAGTTCTGAGACAAGCCAAAAAAACAGGTAATACTCTTGATAAAGAATCTAAAATATTATTATTTTTTAAATTTTTTTATCAGTTACATTTTATTAACTCTGAAAATCCCAGATTTTGTCCCGATCCCTCATTCCCTCTCCATCGTGCACCCCTCCCTCCCTCATCTCCACTGTGCATCCCTTTCCAAGTCCATTGATGGAAAAACCTACCCCTCCCCATTCATCTGATCCTGTTTTATCAGGTATCTTCAGGACTGGTCCAAAAGCCCTCCTCTGTGGCCTACAGGACTGAAATGCTCCTCCTCCCTTCGGGAGTGGGGAGACCAAAGAGCCAGTCATTGAGTTCCTGTTAGAAATAGTCCTTGTTCCCCCCACTTTGGGAAACCAATTGGTTACTGAGCTACCACAGGCTACATCTGAGCGGAGGTTCTAGGTTATATCCATAATATGGTCATGGTCCTTGGTTGAATGTCAATCTCAGAAAAGACCCTGTGCCAAGATATATTTGGTCCTTGTGGAGCTCCTATCCTTTCCCCATCAGACTAACTCCCTTCTTTCTTTCTTATGATTCCCTGTACTCTGCCAAAGGTTTGGTCATGAGTCTTTGCTTTGAAAACACTGCTAGTTAGAGTCTTTCAGATTGCTCCGTTTATCTGACAGAGGACTAATATCCAGTATATACAAAGAACTAAAGAAGCTGAAAAGCAGCAATCCAAGTAATCCAATTAAAAATGGGGAACAGAGCTAAACAGAGAATTCTCGACAGAGGAATATCGAATGGCAGAAAAACACTTAAAGAAATGCTCATCCTCATTAGCCATCAGGGAAATGCAAATCAAAACGACCCTGAGATATCACCTTACACCCATCAGAATGGCCAAGATAAAAAACTCAGCGATAACACATGCTGGAGAGGTTGTGGATAAACAAAAAGGGGAACCCTCCTCCACTGCTGGTGGGAATGTAAACTGGTACAACCACTCTGGAAAGCTATCTGGCGCTTTCTAAGACAAATAGGAATAGTGCTTCCTCCAGACCCAGCTAAAATTATTTTAAAATGTCATCAAAAACAGTTTCAGACTGTCCATAAACAGAATACAGTAGAGGCCATCTTTTCAACTGCCTGTTACAATCCGGAATCCCATTGCCTTCCTTGTTACCTAAAGAATGGCCTATTATAGTGATTGATTTAAAGGATTGCTTTTTCACAATTCCTTTACATGAACATGATAGGGAAAGTTTTGCTTTCTCAGGACCCACTTTGAATAGAAGCTGTCCAATAAAGAGATATCACTAGACGTTCTTACCACAAAGGATGTTGAACAGTCCTATTTTATGCCAATATTTTGTACAACAGCTGTTTGAGGTAATCCATAAGCAGTTTCCTCAATCCATAATTTACCACTATATGGATGATATCTTATTGGCTGATTCAGATAGAAAAACATTAGAAAATATTTTTGATGAAATAAATAGAACTTTGCCTTGCTGGGATTTAGAGATTGTGCCTGAAAAAGTACAAAAGGGAGATTCTATTAATTACCTAGGATACAAAATGGGCCTACAAAATACTCAACCACAAAAAGTATAATTTAGAAGAACCCAATTAAAACTCTCAATGATTTTCAAAAATTGCTGTGAGATATTACATGGCTATAGCCTACCTTTGGTTTAGCTACTCAAGAGCTAAGTAACATTTCAAATCTTACAGGATGATAAAAACTTTAAAAGTCCAACAACATTATCAACTGAAGATGAAAGTGAATTGGCTCTGGTAGAAAGGAAATTACAAGATGCATATATAAACCATATTGATCCAAAGAGGGCCTGTATTTTGGTTATCTTACTTTCCACTCATTCTCCCACAGGAATTATTATGCAGAGGGAGGACTGTCTTAGAATGGATATTTTTGGCACACAAACAAAATAAAACCTTAAAAACTGAATCCTTATGATTCAGTTCAAAAATCAAAATTATATACAATTCTTTTGGTGTTATAATATTTTCAAGAATCTCTTAATATAGCCATTGACTCTCAATATGCAGAAAGAGTTTTTTTTTTTGCATATAGAAACTGCTGATCTAATTCAGGATAATTTGGATTTAACTTCACTGTTTCTTCAATTACAACGAGTAATCAGAAATAGTAATAATCCACTGTATATAACATAGATCAGATCTGATATGGGTCCACAAGGCCTTCTAGCACAAGACAATGATGAAATTGATCAACTATTGATAGGAAGTGTGTTAGAGGCCTCAGAATTTCATTAAAACACCATGTTAACAGCAAAGGTTTCAAAAGAGAGTTTTCTATCACTTGGCAACAAACCAAAGAAATTGTGTGAAAATGTCCCACTTGTTCATTATATAACTAAACTCCACTAACTGCAGGAAGTAACCCTAATGGTAACCAAAGAAATGAAATTTGGCAAATCACGTATTTTATTTTATAGAGTTTGGTAAACTGAAATATGTGCACCATACTATAGACACACATTCAGGGTTCCAATGAGCAAAAGCCATAAGTTCTGAGAAGGCTGATTCAGTTATTACACATTTATTAGAAATGATGGAAGTTATGGTTATGCCTACACAATTTAAGACTGATAATGCTACAGCATATGCCTCTAATAAAATGGAAATTTTTTTTTACATATTATAAGATAAAACATGTAACAGATATAACTCACAATCCTGCCAATCAAGCAGTCATTGAAAAATCGAATCGTACTTTAAGGGACATGCTTAACAAACAGAGAAGGGTATTAAAATACCACAGAGATAGATTACATAATGCTTTATTGACCTTAAGTTTCTTAAATGTTAATGAACAACAAACAACAGCTGCACAAATACACTGGGTTATAGAAAAAAAAAACTGTTGAATTATTTCAGCCTATATATTTCAAAGATACCCTAACTTCACAATGGACAGTAGGGAATGTGTTAAACAGTGGGGAAGAGGTTTTTCATATGTTCATACAGGAGAAGAGAAATTATGGGTTCCTTCAAAACTAATAAAAATCAGATATCACAGAGGAAGACCACCTGAAAACATTGGTCACACACCAGAATAGAGAAATCAAGAAGACCAAACAAAACAGGTAATATAAATTGATAATCCCTTCACATGGGAACAACTCTAAAACTGACTGAGACATAAAAAATGTCTCTAGCCAGAACTTCAGCAGTACATGGCCAATAAATCCTTGGCTATAATATCCCCAATATCTATTGTGCCATTCTTTTAATTGGCATTGATAAAATTGGTTTACAGTTTAATTTCATTCTGAACATTTCTTACATTTATAATTTTAGAACTGTATAATGCTTATGAGAAATTATATGTTTGCAGAACAAAAGGAGTGAATACTGGAGATGCTGGACCAAACCTGACAGAATCCTCCTTCCAGCATGCTGAGACATTAACACATCTGTTTCAGAATCTTGCATGTTCCAGAATTCTGCTTGTTTCTGCCTCAACTGCTTCAATTGCTGTTTCTCATCATGACCTGTTCCCAAGAGAGCTTTGAAGAAAGCTACAAATCTTAATTGGTCCAGCATTTTAGACTGTTCTAAACAGGACTTTTATTAACTCTTATTATTTTCTCAACATTCAAAGACTGGACCACAAATATTGCTTGCTTAATTAAACATGTTTTCATTTTTCTTTGGGTCCCCAGCAGTATTTCTGCATGTCCAAAATGTCAGCTAGAAGAAATCACTGATAATGATGTCCTATTTTTTTAAGGGGGAATGGGTAGGTTTTTGGTTGTTTTCTGTGGCTACAAGTGTTTATTGTCGTTGGGAGATATTTATAAATTAATAATGGTCTTACTCAGAGTGAAACTGTTATGTCCAGTACGGGAACCCCAAAAGACCAGGGATACACTCTGCTGTAAATACATGAGGTTTTTAAAATTGTATACATGTTTGGATATGGGACATAAACTTCCTGTGGACACAGGAGAGGAACGTAGCCCTGAGATCTAGGGAAGCATGGTTTTTATGGGGCAAAACTGCAAGCAGGAACTTACATGCTTTGGCATTACATGATTGGGGAAGGGGAATTGACTTTTGAAATGATTGGTCCACTTTAGGTACTGAGACTATAAAGAGTTCTAACCTGGTCTTATGGGCCAGTTTCCTAGCAACTGTATAATTAGTGGGCAGGAAAGAATGCAGTAAGGGTAATTTGTCCCTTCAGGGCATTAAGGCTAGTTCTTCCCGAAGATGGCTGGACGTGTTTCCAACTAACTAGCCTTTATTCATGCTTCTGCTTTAAACTTTTAAACAATACCCACTGATTTTAAGTCTTTGGTCTCTCAAATCCACTTAGAATTAATGTAATTGAGATTTTAAAACTGAAATAAAATGAAGTTTCAAATCTTTCTTCCACCTGCTATTTTTCCCATAAACTCTACTGTGTGCCTTCCTTGTGAAAGGAACCTGACAATGTGCCAGTAGGCCTGGTTCTGATATTTTTTTATTTCAATTATTATTATTATTATTATTATTATTATTATTATTATTATGGGTTTTTTGAGACAGGGTTTCTCTGTGTAACACTGGCTGTCTTGAACTTTCTCTGTAGAACAAGCTGGCCTTGAACTCACAGATACTCACCTGCCTCTGCCTCCCAAGTGCTGGGATTAAACGTGTGTGCCAACGTGCTTGGCAGGACTTTTCTGTAGTCTGGTTGAAGTCATACTATGTAATTTAGAACATGTCCAGTGTTGTGAGTGTAAAGACCTGGCAGGGGGCACAAGCCCTTGTTTTTTGGAGACAGGGTTTCTCTGTGTAGCCTTGCATGTCCTTGACTCGCTTTGTAAACCTAGATGACCTGGAACTCATATGACTGCTTGCCCCACTGAGGGTCACGGGCATGTGACATCACAGTTGGCTTTTGTTATAATCCTTAAAAATGATTTATAATCTCTGTCTACCTTCCCGAGACCAGGCCTGTTTTGACTGGGAGAGTCGGCACTCACTAAAATAAAGGGGGCCAGGGATCCCAGGATTCCTTTTTCAGTGAGCAGGGACTGGTTGGGCCCTGGCTGAATAGAAGAATTTAAACTGGACACATTTAAACTGGGATTATGTAAATTTGTGGCTGGGGCTGTGTGTGCAATAAACTAGCTTTACTTACTAATGGAAGGGTGTGCTTTTCCCCCCTCTCTTAGGAAGTGTAATTCTCATCTGATTGTTTGTTTTTATATGTATGAGTGTTTTGTCTGCATGGGTAGGTGTGCCTGTGTATCAGATGGAGGTGAAGGTGTGTGAAGAGGGCAGAAGAGGGAGCTAAATTCCCTGGAACTGGACTTACAGATGGGGTAGATACCAGGTGCAAAACAGAACTGGTCCTTGGCAAGAACAAGTACTCTTAACCCCTGGATCATCTCTGTAGCCCCTGAGCTATAAAAGGCATCCATGATCTCGTCCTCAGTGTTGTGGCATATTGGTAGAAATCCTCTCACAATATTGACCATAAGTCTAGAAGGAGGTCACTGAAATTTCTGGGATCCTGCGATGCTCTTCAACCAGCATGACATTGCCCCCAGTGGTATGGGGGTTAGTAAGGAAAGTGGCCAACATACTGCAGAACACCATCAAGCTGGGTGTCAGAAGCCTGGCTTCTGTAAATATGTAAAGCTCTAGCCAGTAAAGTGATAGTGGACACTCCTCAGTGATGGGACAGCTGGGTATCCCAGGATACAGTAGAAAGCAGGAGTTGTGTCCTTGTTGAATATGACAATTGCCATGGCCCGAGAGCATAGATTTGGGTCACTCCAAATTCCATGTTCCAATGTGGAGGGAGTCCCATGAAATATTTATACTATCAGAACAGCCATAAATGCTCTTCAGTTAGACCTTAGAAAAGTGGGTTATGACAAAGCATACAAAACTCAGCTATGAGACTCCAATGCCATCAGGTAAAATTCTTAACATTGGCCCTGCCAGACGCTTGTGTTCTAGTCAGCACCACCCTACAGGTATTCATCAGTCCTAGGATACTAGGTCCAACAAAGAGGCTGGCAAGGAATGGCTAATAGGGGCTAAAGAGGGCCAAGACAAATTGTTATTAGGCTCTGGACACACAGTCTCCACCTCACTCCAGTTCTGATTGGTCAATCAGATCTGTCCACATGTTTCCTCTGTGGGAATTCTCTTTCCTATGATGAAGTAGGTGGTCAGGTTCAGGGTTCGCAAATCTGTCAACGTGGGAGAGACATTCCCACCGAAATCCACAGACAACAAGTCAAATCCAAGAGCAAATGAGAAGGACAGACAGGTGACTGATACCAGAAACTGCCTCAGTGTTCCAGAATTATAGAAAGATCCACACATACACATATAGCAGTATTCTTTCTCTGTCTGTCTCTACCTCTCTGTCTCCCTTTCTTTCTCTCTCTCTCTCAAACATATACACCCCAAATGAATCATGAACAGAGTCTCAGAGTGTCTTGCTGGGTAATGCAGATGACTGTGCTGTGGTGGCCAATAAAGAATAAATAGTAAAAGAAGCAGTAGCAGCAGATAATCAAGGGATCGCTTAGAATTCTGGGATTGCCCTTGCCAATGGCCAGGAAAGGCTTAGTACTTCACAAGTTGATTTAAACCACAGCAGTGATAGTAAAGAAGCACAGAGATGCACCAAACCCTAGACCAGAAAACTCTAAATAGCAGGCCAGATCATTAGTTTGGGGAGGTGGATTTATGTCACAGGACACACTTTCGTATTTCATAAAGAGGAAATTGTCAGGCTCCAATCTTCCAGAAATCAATAAAATGGTTGAGGTGTCTAATGTTATCAATAAAAAGAGCAAAGAAAAAGCATGAGGGAAATGTGGGTATAGAGATAGATATTTGCTCACACAGAAATACCATAAAAGTGTGAAACTAGAAGCCATTTGCATACAAAAGAACTGAGTATATATTGTAGCCTTGACAATCCACAAATATGCCCTTGAGCTTTTCTTTTGCTGCTCATGGGGCTAACCAGTTAGTCTGGTTTGTGGCTCCTTGGAGAAAACTAACTTTAAAATTTATTATTATTATTATTTAAAGAGGTAGTGAGTGTTCTATTTGGAGGGAGGGGAACTTCATTGATGATCCATGGTGCATTTCTTTTTTTTTTCTTTGAAAATTTTTTATTTGTAGACTATTTTGTCTGCATACCAGAAAAAGCAGCCAGATCTCACTATAGATGGTTGTGAGCCACCACGTGGGTGCTGGAAATCAAACTTGGGACTTTTGGAAGAGAAGCCTGCACTCTTAAGCTCTGTGACATCTCTCCAACCCCATCGTTCATTATTATTTTATTTTTTTAATTTTTATTGATTCATTTTACATCCCTGTCATAGACCCCTCCCTCCTCTCCTCCTGGTCCTACTCTCCCTGTTTCCCCTATCACCCCTCACCTGGATCCTCAGAGAAGGGGATCATCCCCTCCTCTGTGTCCACCCACCCATGCCCCCATATCAAGTCACATCAGGACTCAGTGCATCCAGATTTGCAGCACAGGAAAAAATGCAAGTGACTCAAAGATTCCCCCCTGTGGTGAGGCAAGGTAGCCCAAACAGGGGAATGTGATAGAAAAGCTAGCTTGTGGGTCAGGGTGCATTCATATGTGTGTTGGTCCTGTTGTGTTTACAAAGCATTGTTACCCTCGTGTCCTTCATCCCCTTTGGTGCTTACACTCTGCACAGAGTTCCTTGAGCCCTTAGGGGAGGGAATTGCTGGAGACATCTCATTTAGGGTGAAATGGTCTAAGGCCCCTCACTATCTGTGAATCAACTGGATATGGGTCTCTGTATTTGTTCCCATCTGCTGCAGGAAGAAGTTTTCTATGATGGCAGAGCAAGGCACCGATCTGTGAGTGTGGCTGCTCCTTTAGCACAACTATAGCATTTACATTTCTCTGATGTCCCTGGCCTGTGTAGACTCAGGCTCCTGGCCACCCAAGCCATGTTGGATCAAGGTTCCTTTTCATGGAGTGGGCCTCCTGAAACTCAACCAGATATTAATTGGTCACTTCCATAAAATTTTTGTCACAAGCACACCAGTAATTCTTGTAGGCAGGTTACCATTGGAGAGTGAAAGGTGTGTGGCTGGATTGGTGTGTAGTTTCCTCTTTTGGTGGACTGTGGTGAAGGTTAAGGGGAAGGGGAGCACTCACAAGCATGCATGCCATGTCTTCAATGTCTTATGTATTGTTGAAAAAGCAGGCACTTGAGAATAACTATAAAGTTATGCTCCAAGAATCTGACACTTGGTGGAAATTAAACTTTCAGGAGTTAGCATGGCACCTCTTCATTTTCCTAGTTCCTCATTCTGTATCCTGTTATTTTCAGGTATTTCAGACTGAACAAAAAGCATCTGTTCAGGCTGGAAATGGACTGTAGTTTCCAGGTTAGATATAGCAGTAGCATAAAATTAGGTCAGTGGTGAACTATACTTATCTGTATGCATTATTAAAAACATTTAGATTGCAACATGTTTATATTCATGAATGGACTTACATGTATTATAGGGATTTTATGTAGATAATTCACAGTATGATTGCTTAAAACTCTTTCAAAAATTTACTGTTTTTTCACCCATTTCCTTCTTTTGTATTTATCCTCCTTCATAATTAGAGTACCTCCCCTGGTTTATCCCAATCGGATCAATTGTATCTGCCATTGTATTGCTTACCCACCATGCTTTCTTGTTTCTACAGTTATTCCATGATGAATACTCAAAACCAACATTTGGAGCTAGATGCCCCAGAGTAGAGAATGAAAGATATTTGTCTTCTGGATATGGGTTACCTAAATTTATTTTTTTTTTTTTTTACTTACATCTATTTATATGTATGATATTTATCATGATAAACATATTTATGAGTTTCCATTTCCTACCTATTGTGAACAGAATAGCAACGAAAGTGACTGAACAAGTATTTGTAGAGTGGGATGTCGAGTCATTTTTATGTATGTCAAGGAAAAGAGAGCAGAGTCAGGCAGCAGATTTATAATTTCTGTTTAGAAAATTCTCTACTCTGATTTCTGGAATGGCTCAACTGTTTAAAAGACACACCACCAACCCCTTTCCAGAAATTGATTTTCATGCTTGCTCTATAGAAGAATCTCAGATATCACCCAAAGCCCTGTATATAACAGGGCTAAAAACTCTCTAAAATAACAAAGAAAACAAGTATTTGTTCATGTACTATTTATCTCAATTACTTTCATGTAATTACATTTTGAATATGTATATTGTCCAAAAATTAATAAATAACATGCATAACTTACTAAAATGTTTTTTTCAGCAGCAGCTTCTATTCTAAAATAGAATGTCTGTGACTGTTTGACAAAGTGAGGGGCTCTTATTTTTGTTTAAATATACATTTAAGAAAAAGTTACTTAAAAGTGGGTAAATAATTTAATTTTAGTATACTAATGGGTTTTATTAGAAAAAAGAAAACTAATATATCAAAATGATCATTTTTATTTTTAATACATCTCAAAGAGTTTTTATCAGGTCTTAAGAGAATAATGTGGCACTTAGGGAAGAAGATGCACCCCAGCAGCCCTGCACTGGAGGCCAATAAGGAGAAGACCTCCACAGCCACGACAGCTTTGCCCTTGGTGCTCTGGTAGACAGGGATGAAGATGACCCAGACACTGAGGAAGACCAACATGCTGAATGTCAGGAACTTGGCCTCATTGAATGTGTCAGGCAGGTTCCTTACCAGGAAAGCCACAGTGAAGCTGCCTAAGGCCAGGGTCCCAAAGTAAGCCAGCACACAGTAGAAAGCAGTAACTGAGCCCTTGTTGCATAAAATGATGACATGAGCGTGTACAGAGTGTTCATCAGTGTCAATATAAGGAGGTGAGATTCCCAGCCAGACTGCAGAGAGAATAAGTTGGATCAGGACACAGATGGGGATGACAGCATTATAGATGCCTGAGACAAACAACCTTCTCATTGTTCTTCCTGGTTTCGTGACCCTAAAGGCTAGAATTACAGTTATAGTTTTTGCCAAAACAGTGGAAATAGCCAAGGTGAACGCAAGTGCAAATGTTATTTGTTGCAGTATGCAGGAGACTGTGTTTGGGCGTCCAATGAAGAGAAAGGAGCAGAGGAAGCAGAGGAGGATGGACATGAGCAGGATATACCTGAGAGTCCGGTTATTGGCCTTAACAATGACAGATTCTCGGTGTTTGAGAAAGATCCCCCAAACTGCAATTGTGCTGACAGAGAAGGACAGAGCTGTGCAGTCCAGAGCCATGCCCAGAGGATCCTCAAATGAAAGGAAGGTCACTGCCTTGGGCAGACAGTTGTTTCTCTCAGGGTTTGGGTACTCTTGACTTGTGCAAGGGATGCACTCCTGCTGATCTGTATGGAGAAATTGGATCAACATTTCACCTTATATAAATATCTATTCATTGCACATTTACATTTAAAGTGCTTTCCAGTGATGTGTGTATTCTGGTATATTCTGCTTCCTGTTTACTGCCAAGGACATGAACTCTTTATAATTCACATTTTTTACTGTTTATCTTGTTTAATTAAAAATAAGCTTTCTTCTCAGCAGCTTATCACTGTTTCTCAAGGACAGTAAAATCTATTTTATTTATATTCAGATAAAGTAATACTGTCAAGTGAGCCTTCAAATTTTTTTTTTTTTTTTTTTGAGTTTCTAAATATGTGTACATTGTATTTTGGTGACATCAATGTATAAAAATGCACTTCCTTGTTTCCATCATCATGGGTTCTTCTCATTTTTCTTGTTATTCACTGTTTCAGTGGATATTTGTTATCCCACTCCTATAATTTTTCTAAGGTAACATGGGAATAAGTTAGGTCCCACCTCCATGACCTATGGAACAGTTCTGATTTGGTGGTAAATATACAACACTTGCATCAACAAACTCCAGCTATAATCTCAGACCAATAATTACCTATCTCAGCTGTGGAAGTTTCAAATAAATTTCTATAGTCTTTGACATCCTTTGACTCAGCACAGGATTCTTTGATTTTCATTAATAATTCCAGAATAATCCTGGGAATTGTTCTAATTTTCACTCTTGTTTTTCCAGCAATATTCTGAAGACTAAAATGACCTACATGTCATAAATACCATAAATCTATTAACTATTAAATCAGAAAGGGATAATGACACAGCCATATTCACTAAAATTGTTGAGAGTCATGAAGCCAGTACAGTTATTGGTGCTATTCCAGCAAAGCTGAGCAGATTGTTACAATCATTGTTCTTCTATTTCTAACTTCTTTTTTTTTTTTTTTTTTTTAAATTGTTTTTGCATTACTGGGGACTTTCTGCACTACGATTCAATTTCTTTTTTTTTTTTTTCTTCTACAGAAAAATTATATCTGAGTTTAATTTTTAAATAGGCATTTTTATTAATTATATTTTATTTACATTGTATCACAGCTATAGCAACATTGCTCATACCCTCCACACCTTTCCACCCTCATCTCCTCCCATGCTACTCTCCAAGTCTGCTGATAGGAAGGTCCTCCTCCCCTTCCCTCTCACCCTAGCCTATCAGGTGTCATCAGGACTGGCTGCATTGTAAGGGGAACAGGGACTGTTGCTGACATAAACTCAGTGGATGATTCTTTGATCATGTCTCCTGAACAGGGAGTCGCCTTACCAGGCCATAGAGGAAGACAGTGCAGCCAGCACTGATGAGACCTGAGTCTTATGAAAATACTAAATTTAACTTTATCTGTCCACTGTTTGCAAATCTTCTTTATGCCCTGGAGATTATTAAGCAGAGTTAAGCAGATGAGAGAGATGAGGCCATTATTTCAGGAGTTTTCTTGGGGTATGTGCCCCTAAACAGTATATTGGTGCAGGGTAAACAAAGGCAATATGTGAACCCTAAGAGGCCTGATGATTCATGTATAGGTTTAAGATATTTTATTATAGGCTTAGAGCTCCCTGAAAATGTAGTTTAAAGATAGAAGGTCACAGAGGATACACTCCTGATGGAATAAAACTTAGTATATATGATAGACTGACTTAAATAAACTTTTTCTAGTTTGTAGCTTAGATGATGATACATGTAGTAAATGGAGTTATTTATTTGTATTTGCTATGCATAAAGAAACCAGTTAAAGTATTTTCTCTTTCTCTGGACTGCACTCATACTGCAAACAATGCCAGCCTAAAAACAGGCTTTCACATATTAATTGTGTTTTCTTTGTGGGAGACATTCTTTAGATTCTTTAAAGTAGAGTTATAGGGCGAATAATGATAACCATATATGTTCTGTATGTACTTTTTAAATTGCAACTGAGCTTTTATCCCTGGATAATGAAAAAAAAAAAATCAAACACGTACTCTGTACCACTTGTATAATCATTAATCTGTGTTTGTACTGTGAAACTTATATAAACAAGAAGAGCCTTGTCAACAATAAGTCAGAGCCAAAGAAAGGTCTGCATTTTAGAAGTCAGCTGCTAGATTCCCCTGACCACTTCAGCTGACTAACTCCCTCTCATTGCTGACCCATCATCTGCCCTCTGGAGCACCCTGTAGGCAAAGACCTCTCCTTTCCATGCTCAGGATTGCCCCACAGAAAGGCTCCTGGCACAAGCTCACAGAGAATGAACTGCCAACAGTAAAGCATGCATGGGACAGATATGGGATTTCTGCACATATATAACAGTTGTGCAGCTTTGTCTTTATGGGGACACCTAAGAGCAAGACCAAAGCTTTCTCTGACTCTTTTGTCTCCTAATTTGACTGCCTTGTGTAGCCTCAATAACAGAAGTTGTGCTTATTCTTATTGCAACTTTATATGCCAAGGCTGGTTGATATCCATGGGGGACTTTTTTTTTGAAAAGAAAGGGAGGAGGGTACATTGGGTTGGGAGGTGAGGTGAGAGGGAGGGTCTGAGAGGAGAGGAGTGAGCAAATGCTGTAATAGTACACAAATTGATTAATAATATAATAAAAAGAAATAATAACTTTGTAATAGAAATGAGTGAAACAGAAACAAAGAAAACAATACATAGAATTAACCAAAGGAAGAGCTGTCTCTTTCTGAAGATAAAGAAAATTGACAGACCTATAGCTCAAGTAAATTAAGGAAAAAATAGAGTACTCAAATTAACAGAATCGGAAATTACAGAAAAACATTACTACAGAATTCAACGAAATTCAGAATATTCTAAGGAAATATTTTTAAAACATACTATATTCTAGTCAGCTTAAAAAGGTCATGAGATGGATAAGTTTTAGATTTGTCCAAGCAACCATTAGTCAAAGATGAATTCAACAATAATTCAGCAACCTAAATAGACCTAAATAGACCCAAGTGTAAATTCAAGAAATTACAAAAGGCTCCTGCCAAAAAAGAAAAGGATGAAAGATCAAAACAAGGAGAATCCAAGATGGTGGAGACCAGTGTGCACCATATCTGAGGGGCAGAGATTCAGAGACTCTGAGACCAGTGTATGGAGAGGTGGCTAGATCCAGAGCATCAACTTTGCTGCTTCCTATTCTGGACAGGTCATCCAGGAAATGTATTCGATCTGATCCAGGCCCCCTGTGGCCATCTCACGGAATCAGGAGTAGCAAAATTTGGGCCACCTGCCCCTTCACATACTCCAGTGAGTTTGGATCCCCCTATCCAGGGACTGTTTGCTCTAGCAGCCAGACTTTAGTTCCCTCCTGCTACCTGTAGGGCAGCTTCAGGATTACTGGGAGAGCATCCAAACCACCAAGCCACTGTTCTACTGGTCACCCTGTAGACACCAGGTGAACAATAGAATTACAGGGATCGCAGATCCAAGAAGGCAGAGCTCAGAGGAATCTGAGTACAGGGAGCACAGTTTGGGGCAGGCCTGTAAGCAGCAGTGCAGTTTTATTCTGAGGAATCCCAGGGATGCCACCTGAGGTACCTGCACATTGCTAATGATGACCACCAGTACCTGTACCCCAACATTCATGGTTCCAGTGCATGCACACCCCTGTCCTTCAGTTCACCAGCCCCTACAGGTTTATGTGTCCATACACTGCCTTGTACCCTACCCTTCAAGATGCTGGCATCTGAAGCTCCAGCACCCATTCTTGAGCCACTGTACATTTGACATCTTTCTGAACACTACTTCCAAAGACAGGAGGATCCAGTCTTTGATACAGTTTCCAGGAAGAAACAGGTAAGGCTACAGACAACCAGATGGCTAAAGGACAGCATAGAAACACAGTCAACAAAAACCGGGACATCCTGGCTCCACCAGAACCACCCCTGAGAGCAACTGATATTCTAATACAGCTGAAACACAGAAAAAGGACTTTAAATCAATGTGTATGCAGTTATTACATAAATATAAAGAACAAAAGAACAAATGTCTCAAAGAAATACAGGGAAATAGAGGGCATACAAAGAGAAGCCATCAAAGACAAGAAACCACAATTAAACAGGTGAAGGAAATTATTAAAATTATTCAATTCTTGAAAGCGGAATTTGAATCAATAAGGAAACAGAGAAAACTCTGGAGATGGACTACATAGAGAAGAAATCAAGTACCACAGAGATAAGCATCACCCACAAAATATAAGAAATGGAGGAGAGAATCTCAGGCATTGAAGATACAATTGAAGAAACTGATCTATCTCTCAAAGAAAATATACAATCAGAACAGTTCAAGGACTCCATGAAAATGTGAAACCTAAGAACAATAGGAATAGACTAAATAGATGATTCCAGGCTCCAAGGTGCAGAATATATGTTTAATAAAATCATAGAAGAAAATTTCTCCAACCTTAAGAAAGAGATAACCTTAAACATACAAGAGGCTTACAGTACACCAAATAGACTAGACCAGAAAAGAAAATCCTCTTGCCATAAAATAATCAAAACAATAAATCTACACAATGAAGAAAGAAATATCAAAAGCCTTAAAGGAAAAAGATCAAGTGACATATAAAGGTAGACCAGTCAGAATCACACCAGACTTTCCAACAGAACCTATGAAACCCAGAAAACCCTGGGGGGATGTCATGCAGAAGCAAAGAGACCACAGATGCCAGAGCAGACTACTGTACTCAGCAAAACTTATAATCAACAGAGATGGAGGAAACAAGATATCCCATGACAAATCAAAATTAAAAGAATATATATGCACTATCCCTGACGTTGAGAAGCTACTAGAAGGAACACTCCAACCCAATGAGTTCAACTACACCCACAAAACACACGATATAGATAACACCAGAAAAAAAAATCAAAAGAAAACAATCACACAAACACACTATCCGCAATAACACCACAATAAAAGGAACTGAAATTCATTGGTGACTAATATCTGTCAACATCAATAGATTCAACAATCTTATAAAAAACCACATGCTAACAGAATAGTTATGAAAACAAGATCCAACATTCTGCTGCATACAATAAACACACTCCAGTCCCAAAGATAGACACTACCTTGGAGTAAAGTGCTAGAAAAAGGTTTTCCAATCAAATGGACCCAAGGAGAAAGTGGCAGTCTTTCTTAATATCTAATAAAATAGTTTTCCAAACAAAATTAATCAAGAGAAATGAAGGATACTTCATCCTCATTATAGAATAATCCACCATGAGGACAACAATATCTTGAACAACTATGCCCCAAATAAAAGGGCACCTGCATTTGTAAAAGAAACATTATTAAAGCTTCAAACACACATCAATCCCAACACAGTAATAATGGTAAACTTCAACACCTCACTCTCACCGACAGATCATTGTCACAGAACCTAAACAGTGGAATAATGAAACATACATAAGTCATGAATCAAATACCTAATAGAAGTCCTCAGAAATGGTCACCCAGACACAAATATGCCTTCTTCTCTGCAAATCAATGAACTTTCTCCAAAATTGAACATATATTCAGGCACAAAGCATGTCTTAACAAATACAATAAGACTGAAATAATCCCTTTGATCCAGTTACACCACCATGTTCTAAATCTGGACCTCAACAACGACAGAAAGAGCAAAATGCCTACACATACACATGGAACCTGAACAATTCTACTCAATAACAGGTGTCATGGAAGAAATAAAAAAGTAATTAAAGATGTCCTAGAATTCAATGAAAATTAAGGCACAACATGCCCAAACTTATGGGACACAATGAAAGCAGTGCTAAGAGGAAAATTCATAGCACTAAGTGCCTTCATATAGGAATTTGAGACATCTCATACAAGCAATCTAATAACACAACTGAAAGACCATGAATAATACAACAAGATGTAGACAGGGCCAAGAGGAGTAGAGGGCTGGAAATAATCAAATTCAGTGCTGAAATCAATATACTAGAAATGAAATGATTCAAAGAATCATCAAAACCAAGAGCTGATTCTTTGAGAATATCAACCAGAGAGACAAACCCTTAGCCAAAGTAACTAAAAGGCAGAAAGACACTATCCAAATGAACAAAAAAAAAAAAAAAAAAAAAAAAGGGTGATAGAAGGACAGAAATCATGGAAATCAAGGAATCATTAGGTCTTACTTCAAAAGTCTATACATCACAAAAACTTAATATCTATATAAAATGGACAATTTTCATGATAGATTCCACTTACCAAAGTTAAATCAAGATCAGGTAAATAAAATGTCCTGTCTTCCCTAAGGAAATAGAGGAAGTCATCAAAAGTCCCCAATCCAAAAAAGCCAAGGGCCAGATGGTTTCAGCTCAGAATTCAACCAGACTTCAAAGAAGAGTAAATACCAATACTCTTCAAACTATCCCACAAAAAAGAAACAGAAGGAACATTAACAAATTAATTTGATGAAGCTGCAGTCACGTCACAGTCAAGACCCAAGAAAGACATGAACTTCAGACCAATTTCCCTCATGAACAATGACAAAAAAACTCAGTAAAATACTCACAAAACAAATACAAGAACACATAAAAGATATCATCCACCACTGTCAAATAAGCTTTATCCCAGGCATGCAGGAGTGGTTCAGTCTATAGAAATCCATCAATTTAATCCACCACATAAACACACAGAAGGAAAATAATTCCATGATCATTTCCATAGATTCCAAAAATCCAATACCTGTTCATGTATAAAATTTTGGAGAGATCAGGGTCACAAAGCACATACCTAAACATAGTAAAGTCAATATACAGCAACCCTATAGCCAACATTAACCTAAACAGAGAGAAACTCAAATCAATCCCAATTGAGGACTTCTATTAGGTATTTGATTCATGACCTTTGTAAGCTTTATTATTTCACTGAAATCAGGGACAAGCCAAGGCTCTCTGCTCTCTCCATATCTTTTTAACATAGGAATTGAAGTCGCGTGTTACTCTGCAAGGAATTTAACATATGATAGCATTAGATCTTAGAATATAAAGAATATTTAATTTTCAACATTTGATCATTTCCAATAATACATAAAAAATTCTGTTTGTATTATGGTTGTCTAAGGACTGGCCTTTATAATAGAATAAATAGTAGATTCTCATTATATTAATGTATTTTCCTTCTGACTTTTAATTTTTTTGTAAAAATTTTCATTTAAAAAATAATATAATTACCTCACTATGCCTCTTCTTTTTCATTTCTCTAAACCTTCTCCTGGACCCACCTTATATTTATTCACTCTCAAATACATAGGCTCTTTTCTCATTAAATGTGTTTGTGTCTTGGTGTGTGTGTTTGTATATAAAAATGCAACCTGCTCATTCCATATGATTTTACTTATATATGTTATCACAAAGTTGACCACAACCCTAAAAATGCAGCCATGTTTTCATTTACAAAGACTTACTTTTTTCTATTGTTGATACTGGAAATAACAACTGTGTTTTAAATGCAGTTCAGTTTCTTGTGCATTCAGAAACGATCAGATATGTAGTTTTCCTGGAGTTACTTTGAGGAAAGAATCATTAGGTTTGTTAATCACAGAAATACAAATCTATCCTGGACAACTGGAAAACTCACAATTAATGGAGAGCTCATAGCATGGAACACTGCAAGAGGTGAGATGGCCATTCCGTGCACCCAAAGGCAGGTTTTTGAAAGTGGGGTGCATATGACACCATAGCATGAGAATTGCTACTCTTAGCTTCACACATTGTATGGCTTCAGCAATGATTAAAAATGGATTCAGGGATGAGTGTTAGAGACATAGGGAACAGCACTACATTATGACACCAAGGTCACTTCTTAACTTTCCCCGTCTCCATTCCCAAGCAGTTTGAGTAAAAGTATTATTTTTCTACCTGTCTGGTTAGAAATGTGCTGCTCTGGACAAAATGCACAAGAAAAACAGCAGACTGGTCTTTCTTTTTGTAGAACTTTCCAGAATCCTGGACCACAGCTCTGTGTACATACAGATTGTGGAGTCTGAAAGCAACACAGAAAAAACTGGTAATGGTATCAAACATCACTTTAAAATAGTTTAGGCTAAATACACGTATCCTATGGAAATTGCATTTGTTTATGAGGAACTCTGAGGTTTTAATGTGGGAATGTAGAATGGAGATTTCAACTTACCACACTTTCCAATACTAAATGTTCAACATCCCTTTATGGTGACCAAACTACGACTTACTACTGCCTATACTGTGTGAAATGTGTAGGACATCAAGATATACTCTTCTGTGAGGCAGAAAGCCAGAACATCTTTTACTGCATGAATTTGGGGTATTTAGATTTTAAGACAAGAATCCAATCATAGTTGCCTCCAAGCACACTTGTTTCTACCTTTATATTTCCAATCTTATAGTAACACCCACGCACTCTGATTCAGCTGCAAAAGGAAGTTTAATTTTCGCATGAAAATGTTTTGGCCATTGATGAATTATAATCTGTTACTGTGATTTTACCCTTGACTCCTAATGCTAGGGATTGTTCTATGCCTTTCTTTTCAAACGTTAGTGATGTCATCAAATGGGACTTTCATCAGTTGCATTCTTAATCACATAACTAATAAAATTCTAATGCAGATTTAGTTTGTTATATGTTAGAAATTTTGTAGGACAGGAACTATTTCTATCTTAGACCTATTTTCTGCCTTGGTATTGATTCAGTTTATGTCTAAGAATATGTACATATTAACAGGAATATGTTTCTGGATAACTGGATCAGCTTTTAAGAGTGCATACAGCTCTTGTACTGAAATATGAGTTCAGTTCCTGACACACATATTAGGCAGCTCATATACATCGGTTACAGAAATGTCTTGAGTCCAAATTCATAATTTATTAATCGTTTATGCTAGCTCACAACCTTGTAAAATTATTGATATGCTTGATTGTGGGTTGTGTGAATGGAAGGATGCTTGATCATCAGCTAGCCTGTATAATTAACATATGTGAAAATTTACATAAGTTTGTGTGCATGTGTGTTTACATATAGAAACTCTCATGCATGCCTCTATATAACCGTGAGCATGCATTCATTCATTCACTGCATTATGAACGGACACAAACATTCAAATTCAATTTGTCTAATTCTAGCTACGGAATTAACTGACATTATGTGTGCATTTGTATGTATATTTATATGTGTATGTATATACATATATGTAATTCTGAAATATTGGTTCATTTCTGATTTAAAGTCATCAAACAGAACTAAAGAGATGCTTTAGTATTAAACATGATTGCCACATAAGCATGAAAACGTTAACTTGATCATAATGAAAGGATGGAAGAAAAGTTGGGTGCAGAAAAATAGGCCTGTAATCCAAACTTTATGATCATGAAGAAGAAGAGAGAACGTAGGTAATGCTGTCCACTGAGTTCAGCAAAATCAAAAAGTAAGGGTTTCACAGAGATAAAAATAAAGTTGACAGCAACTGAGGAAGATAACCACAGTTGACTGTGGACTTAACAAGCACATGTGCTCGTGTGCAAGAACACACACTCACAAGCTCATAGTCACAATAGAGCTAAAAAATTAAAATTTCACAATTATTTTTAAAAGTTCAAAGAATTGTTATTCAATCAATTTTTATAATTCTGTACATATAATTCCCTTCATATTAAATACTGAGAAATTTCCAGACCTGTTTGAAGTTGCTTGGCCATTGAATCAGAACTTCATTGATGAAAAAGCCTTGATCTTGTGCACTCTTGAAGACAAACTCTCCCACTTTAAGTAGTAATGCATTTTGAAAACTATATGCAATAAAGTTTTGTATATCATATGTTTCCATAATATTCTTGTTCTCATCAAAGCTTATTTCATCTCCAGCAGCATTTATAAATTTAATTTTCCTCAGAAATGGATGCAGCTGAAGAGAGACATCATATGATATGAGTGGCCCACACAGATTACTGGCTGACTTTAAAGAGAAGTTTATTTTTCCTCTCTCTAACATGGCTTTCTTTTTGAAAGTGCTTAGTTTGTTTATTTGTCTCCCCAGTTGTTTAGTGAGATTAAAATTATTCCCCATAGAAATAATGCAAGAGCTACTGAACACAAGTAGAAATATTGTCTATGAGATGGAAGATAGTATAGTGTGTAGCATGTCCTTAGTTGGAAAAAGGTCCCATGTCTTTCTCCAGCACCAGAAAATAATATTTCCATTTAGAAGATGTAGATTTGAAGAGGATCCAAAATGGTGACACCCAGTGTACTTGGTTACTAAGGCTTGGACTGTAGTGACTTCACAGCAAGTGAGAGGCCATGCTGTGGACTTAAAAATGCCAGTGTCTATGCTTCCCAACTGTACAGAAGATACTAGAAAGAAAACCCCAACCAAAGGAAGTAAACAGCACCCAAAGAAACACAGAAAATAAATAACACCGCTGCTGCAAAACGAAAAGAAGACAAACACACAAGCTCACTGCAATCATAAAAATCAAAATAACAGGCACTAGAATCATTAATATCACTCAATATCAGTGGAATCAATCCCTCAATAAAAAGACACAGACTAACAGAATGGATGCATAAACAGGACTCATCAATCTGCTGCAAACAAACAAACAAACAAAAAAAAAACACATCTTAAAAAGGAGGACATTACCTCAGAGTGAAGGGCTGGGAATAGGTATTTAAAGAAAACTGACCCAAGAAAGAAGTTGAAAGAAGCCATCATAATATCTAATAAAATAATGTTTTAACTGAATTTATTCAAAAGAGATGGGAAAGGACCCATATCATAGCAAAAGGATACATATGATTGCAAAAATATGCCAAGATGTTGTCTCAATTATGAATATTTTGCTCCAAATACAAGGGCACCTACATTCATAAAAGTAACATTAGTAAAGTTTAAATCATACACTAATACCACTAATAATAGAGGGAGACTTCAAAACCCAACACTCACCAAAGGACAAGTCCTGAATACAGAAACTAAGGAGAGAAACAATTTAACAGAAGCAAAGATCAAATGGATTTAATAGACATCTACAGAATTTTCAGCCAGACAAAAAGGAATATACCTTCTTTTTAGCATTTTTACAGAAGCTTCTCCAAAATTGCCCATTGACTTGGTCAGAAAACAAGCCTCAGCAGGTACAAGAAAGTTATAATAACCCTTTTATTTTATCAGACCACCATGGATTAAATCTAAATATCAATATCAATGGAAACATAAGAAAACCTAAAAAACAACAACAAAAAAAAAAACTGAACAACTCAGTGACCACTGGGTCAGGGAAGAAATAAAGTTTTTTCTAGAATTCAATGAAAATGAAGGGACAACATACCTAAACTTCTGGGACACAATGAAAGCAGTGCTAAGGAGAAGTTTCAAGGCATTAAGTCCCTTCCGAAAAAGAATTAACAGATTATCATAGTAGCAATTTAAAAACATATGCAAAAGCTCTAGAACAGACAGAAATAAACACACCCAAGAGGAGTTGACAACAGGAAATAAACTCATGAATGAAATCAGTATCATAGAAAAACTGGAATAAATAAAAAGAATCAGTGAAACCAAGAGCCATTTTTTTTTCTTTTTAGAGAACATCAACAAGATAGACATACCTCTAGACAAACTAACAATAAGTCAGAGACTGTATCCAAATAAACAAACTCAGAAATGAAAAAGGGGAATAACTCCAAAGAATCATTAGATATTATTTCAAAAGACTGTATTCCACAAGTTTCAAAAATATAAAGGAAATGGAAAATTTTCCTGATAGATTTCACTTACCAAAGTTAAATCAAGATCAGGTAAGCAGGTTAAAGAGTCCTATAACCCCTAAGAAAATAGAAGCAGTCATCAGAAGTCTACCAAAAAAAAAAAAAAAATCCCAGAACCAGATGGTTTTAGCATGGAATTCTACCAGACTTTCAAAGAGGAGCTCACACCAATACTTCAGAAACTATTGTACAAAATGAAACAGAAGGAACATTGCCAAACTCAGTCCTATGAATCCACAGTCACACTGGTACCTAAACCACACAAGGACCCAACAAAGAAAGAAAAGTTCAAACCCATTTCCCTTATGGACTTTAATGCAAAAATACTCAGTAAGATACTGGTAAAACCAGTCCAAGACCACATCAAATACATCATCCACTATGATCAAGTAAGCATCATCACAGGGATGCAGGGATGGTTCAACATATTTAAATCCATCACTGTAATTCACTGAAAAAAAAAAATTAAATAAACATGTTCATCTCATTAGATGCAAAAAAAAAAAAAAAAGCCTTTGATAAAATTGAGCACCACTTCATGATAAAAGCCCTGTAAAGATCAGGGATACAAGGCCCTACATAAACATAATAAAGGTAATATACAACAAGCTGATAGCCAAAATCAAATTAAATGGGGAGAAACTCAAAGCAATTACACTAAAGTCAGGGACAATACAAGGCTGCCCACTCTCTTCATATCTTTTCAGTGTAGTACTTTAAGTTCTAGCTAGAGCAATAAGACAACTACAAAACATAGGGGTCCAAATTGGAAAGGAAGAAGTCAAAATATCCCTATTCACAGATGATACACTAGTATATATAAGTGACCCACAAAATTTTACCAGAGATGTTCTACAGTAGATAAACCCCTTCAGTAAACTGGCTGCTATAAAATTAACTTATAAAATCAGTAGTCCACTCATGACTATAAATGATAAATGGGCTTATAAAAAATTAGGAAAACAAGATACATCACAATAACCAGAAATAATATAATATATCTTGGTGTAACTACCCAAGCAAGAGAAAGACCTCTATGACAAGAACTTCACATCTCTGAAAAAAGAAACTGAAAAAGATATCAGAAGATGGAAAGATCGCCCATGCTCATGACTTGGTAGAATTAACATAGTAAAAATGGCCATCCTGCTAAAAGAAATCTACAGATTCAATGCAATCACTACCAAAATACCAATGCAATTCTTCACAGACCTTGAAAGAACAAGTCTCAATTTCATATGGAACACCAAAACAAAAAAAACAAAAAAACAAAAAAAAAAACAGAATAGCTAAAACTTTCTGTATAATAAAAGAACTTCTGGAGGTATCTCCATCCCTGACTTCAAGTTGTACTACAGAGCAATAGTAATAAAATCTTATGGGACAAAATGAAAGCAGTGCTAAAAGGAAGTTCATAGCACAAAGTGCCACCAGAAAGAAGTTTGAGACATCTCATACAAGCAACTTAATGACACACCTAAAATCCCTAGGAAAAATAAGCAGACACACACAAGAGGAGTAGACAATTAGAAATAATCAAACTCAGAGCTGTGATCAATGAATTAGAAACAAAGAAAACAATTCAAAGAATCAATGAGACCCAGAGCTGGTTCTTTGAGAAAATCAACAAGATAGACAAACCCTTAGGCAAACTAAATAAAAGGCAGAGAGAAACTATCCAAATCAGCAAAATCAGAAATGATAAAGGGGACATAACGACAGATACTGAGGAAATCCAAACAATCATACAAAAGCCTGTATGCCACAAAATTTGAAAATCTAAATGAAATGGACAATTTTCTTGATAGATTCCATTTACCAAAATTAAATCAAGATTGGGTAAATAGATTAAATAGTCCTATATGCCCCAAGGAAAAAGAAGCAATGTCAAAAGTATCCCTTACAAAAAAAAAAAAAAAAAAAAAAAAAAAAAAAAACAGGGCCAGAGTGTTTCACCGCCGAATTTTACAGACCTTCAAAAAAAAGCTAACTACACTTCTCTTCAAACTATTCCACAAAATAGCAGCAGAATGAACATGACCAAACTCATTCTATAAAGCCAGTCAACTTGATACCTAAACCTCACAAAGACCCAACAAAAAGAACTTCAGACCTATCTCTCTTATCAACATTAATGCAAAATACTCAATAAAATACTTGCAAACCGAAACCCAGAACACATAAAATATATCATCCACCATGACCAAGTAGGCTTCATCCCACGCATGCTGTTTCAATATACAAAAATACATCATTGTAATCAATCATATAAAAAATCGAAGGAGAAAAACCACATGATCTTCTTGGATGCCAAAAAAGCATTTGACAAAATCCAATACCCATTCATGTTTAACTAAGTCTTGGAGAGATCAGGAATACAAGGCACATCCCTAAACATAGTAAAGACAATATACAGCAAGCCTATAGCCAACATCAAACTAAACGGAGAGAAACTTAAACTCTTTTCCATTTTAACTTATACTTTTAATTATAAGATGAAAATGTTTTATTGGCTTGACCACAGTAAATTACTTACTAATAATGTAAGATTCTAAGTTTCCCCTGCTTATGAGTGAGGCTTACCTGCCATGGTAGAAGCCAGTCTGTGTTTCTGTCTTCTTTAGATCCCATTTCAGTTTTGCTCAATAGCATTTTATGTAGGGCATGGGCCACTGCATACACTGCATTCCATATGGAATAGCTGGGCTCAGAAATAGTCATCATATCATTTATTTTATCCTTAGTCTTTAGGGAAATATTCACTGGACAGGGTTTATGATTTCCACAGTGCGAAGCAGGAGGTGAACAATTAAAATTGTCAATCCAGAATTTAGAGAAGTAAACATCTCCTGGGTAATGGGAGGGTGTAAGGGCCTCAAGAAAGTGCTTGAAGCCAGGGATAGTTCTCTTCTTTAAAAATGAGAAGCTTCCACTGAATAGGTTTATCAAAACATGCTTTTCACTTGTTATAGACTCTAAGTATGTCGAGTGTGGCTTTGCAAAGATCCACACCTTCCTTCTGGTTAAAAAGATATTATGAATGTCTACACAGAAGAACAGCAAGTCATCTATATCACCATAAAATAAATTCACATTTACTTGTGTATGTTGTTTGAAGTTCTGCAAACCATAACCATATTTTACATTTTCATTAAAATTATCTAGGAGTTTTTCTGTAAAGGCCACACAGATATCTTCTGATACCATCTTTACTTTCAGGTCAGAGAGAAACTCCCTTCCTCTCTGATCATCAGACACAATGAGCCCCACCCACTTCCAGCCAAAGTGGAGCAATAAAGAGATCAGCCCTTGGGCTAGACCTCTGTCTTTAGTAGACATCTGATAAAGGGATGGGAATGTATCTTTGTCACTAAGCATGGAATCAAATGGTCCATATGTGACCTGAAGAAGCAAAGAAAAAAGTGATTCTGAGTTTCAGGTATTTGGAATCATCACCCTGAGTGAGGAAGTGACTTCATAATTCAAATATGAGGGTTAAAGGACTGAATATTGTTAAGGAGGATGTCTTCTGTGAGATTAGCTTGTCCCTAAATTATGTGGTGGAATACAGTCTTTTACAAATACCATAGGCTCCAAAGTTATTAAGGTGTCTGAAGCAGCCAATAAGTTGTTCACTGGCTTTGAAAGGCAAGATAGATCTCTCTTGTTGCAGTAACAATGCAAAAGAGTATCTGATGTAGAGAAAACTGCAGAAAGCATTAACAGGTACTTTCTAGTCACATAACACCATATTTCTAAGAACCTTCATCTTTAGGAAAGCAAATACAGAAAGAGACTAACAAAGTTTTTAGAGATTCAGTTTCTTAAGTTAAAATGGTCCAAGTTGTGATGACCTGGGGCCTCATTGCCAGGGTTTACTGTATCATCCCTCTAGATAGAGTTGATAGAGACAAAACTCAGACAGATGTAAATAATTGTCTTTTATTTTTTATTACATTAGGTTAAAACACATTTATGAATTGTTTAACTGAGTGATAACAATGAGAGTTACCATGTGGGTTTTTTAATCTTGATTATTGCTGACCCTTGTGCTCACCAAGTATGTTCTCTGTTTGTAGTAATGACTGCTGACAGACAGATGCATTTCTTCTTGTGTAGCCTTGCAAGAGTCAATTGTATGATACAGCTAAGTGGTTGGTCTCTGTAGGTGCTATTCTGGGATCTAATTTCCTGAATGAGATCATTAATTCCTTGAAAGTTTTTCATCAGTGATGGCATTAAACATTGTTCCAAACTTAGTTACATGTCCTGGACTTTCTTTTTCCATATGTCAGATATTGACAACTGTAGTAATTTTGAGACATTTATATGCTAGATTGGGTAGTTAGGTATCTTTGCTGTAGAATTTGACTTATGATCAAATGCAGACTGAGAATCCACAGTACATCATCCATTGTTTGGAGATAGAATCATGGATACTACTAAGTGATCTGCTTAGAAATTCCCAGAATTTGCTGTCCATGCTTTTCACCACACTCTGTCATCTGTTAACTATTGCCATATCAAAATAATTCATTCACTGATACTTGAAATCTGCCTACACTATACATAATCCACTTTTCTGGTTTTTTTTTGTTGTTTGTTTGCTTTGTTATTGTTTTTTGTTTGTTTGTTTGTTTGTTTTGGTCAGGTCTAAGATGTAATTGTGCTTAAAAATATGTTTCTAACTTACTTGTGGGACATTATAGAGCTCTGAAAGTGTTGCAATTGCAGCAGAAAATTCCGGCTTGTTTCCTGAAATGATTCCTAGAGCTTTGTGTTGAGTGTTGCACTTGTAGTTAGCGATATACTCACTCCTTCCAGACAGCCACATCAGAGGGCCTTCCAAGGTTTTTTTGTTAGAATTAAAGGCATTGTAAATGTGGAAACCCAAGGTCATATTGGGAAGCAGGTTTGAGTCCTTATTGATCTCTTCAATGGCAAAGTATAAGGTCAGCAAATATTGATAGTTTTTCCATTGCAATCTGAACCAGAGGAACAGAATGACGGGTATTGTCAGTATACTTTTCTCAGAAAGTCTTTATCAAATAAAGGAACCTAGAGGTCCTAGTCCTTGACATTTCCTGTGACACATAAATTTTGTGTGAATAAGCCCAAGACAACCCAGGAATATCATTGAATGGCTCCTAAACTCTCAGAAGTTTAAATGTTTATAATATTTTTGGTGCACATTGTGTGCATAAAATGTTACTTGTTTGTATCCTATGAGTACTGAATATATAGGTGCTCATGATTTTTCGGTTCATGGAAGCACTGGGTTATGGAAGAGTCACTAAGGTGTTCACTAGGAATGTAAGTAATAGCTTCATAACCTTTTCTCTTGTAATGACTCAATTTCACACCCACTCATGAAAATTCTAACAAGTTTATATGCACTCCTAGTGTTAAAGTATCTTGTGGTATAGACAGATGCCTGGGCATCTATCTATAGATAGACCACTTTGAATAAAAGCTAGCATCAGTTCTCAGTGCCCACAGGGTGGCCTTGGAAACATGTGTAGCTCCAGTTCATAAGATCCCTTCTGGAATCTTTGGGCATCAGACATACCTGTGGTATTCACACAAATATAAGAAGGTAAACTCTCAATTATATGAAATAAAAATAAATAAGCATATGCAAAATAGTGTTCCTGGGTTTGAAAAATGACTGAGATGTTATGACTATTGCTGCTTTTGTGGATGACCCTGATTCAAGCCACAGTAGCCAGTTTTATGTTCCAATAATGTGTAACACCAGTTCTAGGGGATCCATGTCCTCCACTGGCTTCTGCAGGGGACATGCACACAAGTGGTACACAAACAAACATGTAGGCAAAATACTTGTAAATATAATTTAAAAATTAATAGATCTTTACAAATTTTAAAAAAAGGAGTAAAAAGTAGTAAAGGAAAGGTGTTTCTCTAAGCTTGCAGATTAAATGAATGAGTAGAGTTTCCTGGGTAAGGCAGGGGAAAAAAGTAAGTAAAAGTAGCATATAATAGAGAGGAAAATCCCAAATACATTAAGACAGTACAAAAGTGCTCACAAAGGTAGAAAGTGGAACTTTGTTACAGGTAGGTGAGTTGAACTGTGTCACACATAGCTTTCAGTGCTTGGGGATGGGTCCTCAGAAGCTTGTTTCAAAACCTGTGGTAGATAAGAGCTGGGTGACCCTAACAGAGGGAGCTTAACAGAAATCATTAGCCTGAAGTCCAACTGGGTTCTACTAAAGGAAGGATTCTGCCTTCTGACCTACCATCACCAGGAAGATATTCCATTTGGTTGTACTACATGAATCTGGGATCTGTGGCTAGATGTTCTGTTAAGAGAGAATCTATTGGGCAAAAATAGGCAATGAGAAACAACCAAGAGAAAGAGAATTAGTTTTCCCAAGGATTATCCCATAGTAAATCTTGAACTGCAGGAATGTATGCATGTATCAATGAGAACTCCTGGGCAGAGCCCTGTGTCTGCAAAGACTGGCTATAAAAACTTCATTGATGTGGAGAGATTATAATGTTGTAGTTTGAGAGGCTCATTACTGTAACCTGGGCTACCTGCAGCACCGTGAGTAACTATTTCTTTGACACCTCTGTGGTTAAGATGATAGTCTATATCTATCTATATCTCTATCTATCTATCTATCTATCTATCTATCTATCTATCTATCTATCTATCTATCTTATATCTGATGAATAAAATCATTTTAGAATGTAGTAACCCACCACCCTCCTGGCTTTTGCCAATCTAAAGGACAAGAATGACATCACATAGCCATCTTTGGCCTGTATGATAACTTGCCCCATTTTGCTTTCAATGTCTTCTCTGATAACAGTGTCTAAACTCTGAGATACTTTAAAGATACTAAAGACAGAACACATGAAACTGGAGATTCTAAGATTTGTACTGAGCACATAGGGATACTCAAGTTCACTTTAGCAGAAACTCTCCAAGTCTCTGGAAAGAAACAGATATTCAAGCATGAGACATTTAGATGGCCAAATAGACCAGATAAGAATGGAAACTTATCTTAACATATTAGGGTCAGTGTGTTAAAAATATGTAAGTCTCACCATGGAATCACACCATGGAGAGACACAAAAGTTGTTCATTTTTTCTATCCCTGATTTCTTTCTGACTGGAAGAATAACAAAGAAAAGTGGAAATGTTTGCAGAGGCACAATGAAGCAGAAAAAAAATGTGTAACTGCTTTTCACATTGTTCTGTATCTAGTTCATTATTCTCAATGGAATCACATGTGTTTAGCAGGTCATGTACTAACTTTTAACCAGAACAACCATAGCACATTCAAGCAATTACTCACAGGTTGAACTTCCATAGTAGACTTGGTTCTCTGTCAAAAAAGATCTCGTCGGTTTGGGATACATCAAGTGGGATGGAAATGGGGATAAATGTAGCAATGTTAACATCTGCCTCCTTGTAGGTTTTTGTCTCCCAGTAATTGTCACAACCAAACAGAGATAGCTCAAATGATGTATACACAGGTTGCAGGAGGAGGGTGAGGCAAAGCAAAGGAAGGGACATGTCAGGCTCTTCACTACACAGAGACAGTCCCCTGCATCAAGGCAGATCCAAGGAGATTATTGGCTTAGGTCCTGCAACAGGATGAGACCTCAACAATGTCAGAGAAGACTTTTAATGCTAAGCTTCTTCCTCCTGTTGCTTCAGGCTCTCAGTCTGTGCACACCCAATGGTTCTCATGATGGGCCAGCACAAACACTGCAGCAAAGTCCAGACATCTGTAGGTCACAGTACTGAGATATTTCTGTCTCTGTAGCCAGACTTGCTCTGAATTTGTTGTCTTTTTATTGTTCTATTTGCCTCTCATCCATGTACTCTTGGAATCCCATAGCCCTGGGGCTTTGCACCTGGTTCCTCTATGTGGGTGAAAAACATGTTTGGTTCTTTCTTTCTTCAAAAACCTGTATGATTTCATCATGGTCCACAGTGACTTTGGAGAGCACCAGAGTCTGAGACAAAATTGTAGGTCATCAAAAAAAAAAAAAAAAAAAAAAAAAAAAACAGCTTCTTTGTTTTGGATTGCTGTTGTGAATATGAAAAGTAGTTTGAACATTTGATTTCCTCTAGTAAGGGGAGCAGGGGCAGTCACTCTTTGATCACTTTGCTACCTCTTTGATCACTTCCACCAGTCAAAGTGGCTAAACTAACAACAAGGAAAATAGATTCAGACATTTTTGATGAGACCTGATAGGCTACAGTAAGATTGTAGAGGAGGAGGACATCCCTTATCAGTGGACTAGAGGAGGGATATCGAGGTAGGGGCTTCAGAGGGAGAGATTTCAATCTTACTTTGACATGGAGTTTTGACCAAAGTAAACACTGGTGACTCAGCCTTATGCAGGACACCTGGGTTCCGGGTTCTCAACTCAGCTTTTACATTCAGATTTCCTCCTGGATGTCTGGCACCAAATTCAGAATTATACAGGAACAAAAGATGGGGCAACCTGCTTATATACAATTTAAGTCATGACAAAGAACACATCTACAACTTGTATGCATAGCTTAGATTATCAGCCACTTTCCTCTTTACATTCTTTCCTGATTAAAAGACAAACTTAATCACCTTAAGAATCAGGATAGGAGTAAGTTTTGGGGCCTGTGAATATGAACTCAGTTTTGAACCTGGCAGCAGAAGTCTTGAGCTGGCTGGACTCAGTCAATTATCTCTTAATAACAACCAAAAAGAAAAGTAATTCATCTCTATACTTTCTCTACTTTACTGTAATGCTGTTTATCATAATTACTACTGATATAATTTATTATATTTTTATTATATACATTATTATAATAAAATATATACAATATAATGCAAATCAAAATTTGAGATCTAACTTGTGTAAAATCCATTCATGAAAACACAGCCATGAAATTTCAAAATAGCTAAAACTGCAAGAGGCTTTGAATGAAGGAAAGTGAAAAAATGATGTACTGTTAATTCTTACATATAAACAAACAAAATAATTAATTGATGCCTCCTATGGATAATCTTGCAAAATTTGGTTACTGGAATTTAAAAATATATATACAGATTACACACAAAAATAAATCTATTTGTCTATCTATCTATCTATCTATCTCTCTATATATATCAATCCAGATATAGATAAATATACCTATATAGTGAAATTTCTATGTAGGCAGCAGCTTAATTTACGTTCAGTGAGTTGTGTAAATGCTGTAGTCTGTGATAGAAACTTGCAGTGAATTTATGGAGAGCAAATTATAATCTTGATAAAAGTGGGCATTGTTTGGGCATTCTAATAAGACTCCATTGGCCACCACCTCAAGTAGATATAACCCATATTTAATTTGATGACAAGTTACATCCTGTTGTGACTCTCTCATCTTATTTCATTTGGATCACCTTCAGATATGTATATATTTTAGGCAGCTTTTGCTGTATTAGGCTACTACAGTAACATTCAATTGACATTTCATCTTCACTGTTTCTCTTCATATTACTTTGCATAATGTCCTCTTCCCCACTTCCAACCAATTCTTCTTTATGAGCCCATCTTCCATCTATAAATAACTATTTTATTGTCCTACCCTAGGGAGATCTAGTTACTTGTTCTCAAACACTAGTCCCTTATTCTGTGTGTATCCTAAATGGTTTTATGTACTGTACATTGCTTATCATTCACTTTAAAAGTAATATTAACATGTAAGAAGATACATGCCATATTTGTATTTTTGAACTTGTGTTACTATCCTCAGACTGATTTTTTTTTCTAGTTTGCCTGCAGATATACACTTTCTTTCAAATTTCATGTTTTACTTTGTAAAATGACTGAGTACTATTTTATTGTGTAAATGTCCACATTTTCTTTATCTATTCTTCTGTTGATGGACATCTGGGTTATATCCAATTTCTGTTGATTAGAGCAATCAAAAACATGTTTGCACAAATCCATGGAAAGATGAAACATTCTTTGGATATATCCCCAAGAGTGGTATAGCTGGTTCTTGAGGCAGAACATTCTCCATACTGCTGAGGAAAAGCCACAAATATGTCCTTAGTGGCTAAACATTATTGTACTCCTACCAGCAATGCCTGAATATTCTTAGCCATTGTGACTCTCTTTAGACCACACCTCAAACTACTTTTTGTTTCCATTTTCCTGGTGACTATTGATCTTGCACATATCTTTAAATGTTTCTCAGCCATTTGAATTATTTCTTTAAGAATTCTCTTGTGATATCTTCTTCCATTTCTTTCTTCAGAGACTGAAAGTTTTTTTTTTTTTTATAGAAGTCTTTGACTTGCTTGTTTAGAGTTACACCAAGGTATTTTATGTCCTTTGTGGCTATTGTGAAGGGTGTTGTTTTCCTAATTTCATTCTCAGTCCTTTGTCTTTTTTTGTATACAGGACGGCTATTGATTTTTTAATTGATTTTGTATTTAGCCACTTGGCTGAAAGGGTATATCAGCTGTAGGAGTTACCTGGTAACTGGTAGAATTTTTGGGGTCACTCATGTATACTATCATATCATCTGCAAATAGTGACATGATATGAACACATGGGCTGGCTCTTGGATCACATCCACCTAAGGGGGTAGCAGCCTTACCAGTCCACAGAGGAAGACAAAGAAGACAGTCCTGATGACACTTGATACACTAGGGTCAAATGGAAGGGGAGGAGGTCGTACCCTATCATTGGACTGGGGGAGGGACATAGGAGAAGAAGAGGGAGGGTGGGATTGAGAGGGGATGGGGGAGGGTGCCACATATGGAATACAAAGTGAATAAACTGTAATTAATAATAGTAATAAAGAGTTCTTTATTTAAAATTATATGTGTGTTTTATTTATATTTTATATTTTCTTGATATCTATTTTTGACTTATTTATGCATTTGAATATTAGCCTTTATTTGGCTGCATAGTTGGTGAAAGTATTTTAGCTTTCTCTACACTGCTACATTTTCAGAATGATGGTGGTCCTTTGTTATGCAGAAGATTTTCAGTTATCTGCTGTATTTTTGAAGATGGTTTATTTTTGTGCCTGGGCAAGGGCTAGGAAGATCTCCCCTGCTCATTGATAAGTACAATTAATAGAGTAAAACTCTCCATCTAAAAAAAAAAAAAAAAAAAAATCAACATCAACATTGTCATTCAGTGCAATCCTCATCAAAATTCCAGACAATTCTTGCCAGATGTTGAAAGGAAAATTTTCAGCTTCAAATAGAAGCACAAACAAACCATGAAACCTAAAACAATCCTAAATAAGAACTGTGAGAGGGATCACCCATCCAAAGATTGAATTGAACTAAAAACTATAGTAGTAACAGGATGGTATTGGCAGAGTAACAAACACTTTGGTCAATGGTGAGATGGAAGACCCATGCAGAAATCCAAATACCTATGGACAGTTAATATTTTTAAAATAAGAAATCTTGAAATGAACACTGGAAAAAAGACAGCATCTTCAACACATTGTTGTGGTCAAACTAGAAGTATGCACATAAAATAATTCAAAAGATCCTTATGTATCACTCTGCATAAAACTCACCAAAATAGAGTAAAGAGCTCAGTAAAAATCAAGAAACAGAGAATCTGATAGATGAGAAATTAAGGAATTGTATTTTCTCTAGTCATGAGAATGTCTTTTTCATGTTTTGGACTGTGTTGGTGAAGCGTATCACTTGAGTTTCTTAGACTTCTTCACTTTTTTATTTCTAGTTACACCTCAGTTTTTAATTTTATCAATTCCTATGTAATAAAATGTCTTCAACTATCTTCAGTGTGTTATTTCACTTTTTGTTTGTTTTCACAGACATCATTGAGGTTTTATCTATATCCTTTGTTATATACTTGATTTATCTATGTTTTGAAATCATTGTCTTGTTCTGTGGCTATATTGAATTTCTCAGGGTCTCCTCTAATAGGATTGTGGTGATTTGGTGTCTTGGGTGTTAATGATTTTGATTTCACTCTGGTGTCTAGTTATCTGGGTTTGGGATGATTGTGATTCTAGCTATTGCTATCTGGACTTGTCTATTTTAGGTTTATGTTGATTAATTTCTTCACTTCTGTTTCTTTCTATGGATCTTAGGAAAGGGTGTTTGCTGTGTATTATCTTGTAGAGAATTCTTCTGAGTGTGTGCCTTGATAGGTCATTAGGGATACTAGAGAGAGACTTTTCTTAGGTGTGGGTGATTACACTAAAAATAATGATGAATAAAGATAGCCCTTACCTCAGAGTATAGGGCTGGAAAAGGTTTTGAAAGCAAAAAAAAGATGAAGTATCGATTTTCATGTCTCAAAAAATAAGTTTTCAATCAAAATTAATCAAAAGAGAAGGGGAAGAACACTTTATACTCACTGAAGGAAAAACCCACCACTACCATTCAATAATGAACATCTGTGATGCAAATCTAAGGGTAGCATCATTCATAAAAGAAATATTACTAAAGCTTAAATCACACATTGAATCTCACACATTAATATTCAGAGACTTCAGCACTGACTTTCTCCAAAGGACAGATCAAGACAGAAAGTAAATGGGGAAATAAAGAAACTAACAGACATCTTGAATCAAATGGGCCTAACAGATATATACAGAACATTTCTCAGTGGGTCATGAAACCTTCTCCAAATTTGACCATAAAATCAGTCACAAAGCAAGCCTCAGAAGATATAAGAAGATTGAAATAACTCTGTGAATCTTATCAGACATCCATGGATTAAAGCTAGACTTCAACAAGAGAAACACCACTTGATCATGGAAGAAACAAAGGAAGAAATAAAAGACATTTTAGTTTTCAATGAAAATGAAGGCAAAACATACCCAAACTTATGAGACACAGTGAAAGTAGTGCTAAGAGAAAAGCTCACAGCATTTTGATAAATGAAGTGCCTTCATAAAGAAATTGGAGAGATCCTTCATAAAGAACATTGAAAGCTCTCTAACAAAAGGAATCAAACACACCAACTAGTAATTTCAAATTTGGGGCTGGAATCAATACAGAAACAAAGACACTGTTGGTATAATGTTCTTTAAAATGTATATGCCTTACCAATACAACCTAAACTTAAAATCTAAAAACTCCAAGGTCAGTTACTGTCTCTTTAAGAGAGGCTAAAGACAGCCTCCTGTTGGCAGACCTGAGACTTCCATAACCAAATTGGCTGCTGCTGCATTTTATCTAAGGGGCAAACAAGCATGGCTCTTTTATACTGTGGATGGCTCAACTGGCTCAGCTCAACAGCCATGGCAGGAAAGAAAGGAACTGGAGGCAGACAAACCTCTAGACAGAGTTTGGCCTAAACTTGCATGTAAAATAAAAAAAAAAAAAAGAAAGAAAGAAAAATGCCATGGCAGAGGGTATTTTAATCTCTTTTGGCTTCATTTTGGCTGTCATATTCATGGATCTGGTTGCAATATGTTTAATGGTGTTGGTTTTTTTCCATGTCTTCTCCAAGAAAGTTCAAGGAGAAAATGGGGGGAAAGCGAGGGATTTGGGTACTAAGTTACAGACTATAGTACTCATCCAAATAATTAGGTTACTAACAGCTAAAATTCAAAGCTCTCTGGCTGCAAGGAATTTGTCAGCTCTCTGTGGTAAGGGTCCACCAATTTATTGAAATATCGACTGGGATGGCCAACTGGGCTCTGTTTGTTACAGCGTGAACTGGCACAACTGATTCCCAATATTTTTTTTTTATTTTTTGTCTCTTTGTTTGATTTTCATTTAAAAGCTTTGAGTTACAAATATACTGATTTGAAACTATATATGTCTAAACAAGTTGGTGAAGGCACATGCCTTTCTTCCCAATACAAAGTAAAAAGAAACAGGCAGATCTCTGAGTTCTGGATCAAGCTTATTTATATAATAAAATCCAGGATGGCAACTCCTGCTGTTTAGACACTTACAGAGATAGTCTAAGATTCTAATGACAAAATTTTCCTTAAGGTTACCATGTAAATTCTTTTGTCTTAATAATAGATGTTATGTCCTTACTGTTCTAAAGGTTGGATTCACAGATATTTTAGGTTTATATAAAGAGAGATAATGTCGCAATGCTCTGAAAACTGCCTTATCCTTTTAAACGTGTGACATTTTCACAGGGGAATAATGTTGGTTGTGCCTATGTAAAAAAGACAAAAGAGGCTTAAAGATGGCAAAATACAGGCCAACCTAGTTTAGTCCTAAAAACTCAAAAATTATATTCATATGTTTAAAAAACAAAACTGTCCATCCCATATTAAAAAGAGGGCAAGCCAAAGAAAAATAGCCACTATCATTGTAAAGCCCAGGTATTAGATGCCTAGGGTATGCTTAAATGCTAAAGATAAGAGGGAGTTTAAATAAAGTTTGGCTATAAAGGCATAACTGTCCACTCTGTATAAAAAAGGGACAAGCCAAAAAATAGCCACTATCAATGTAAAGTCCAGGTACAAGATGCCTAGGATATACTTAATGTTAAGGGTAAGAGAGTTTATAGGCTAATGCTAAGAGAGTTTATATAAAGTTCAGCTATAAAGGCATAACTGTCCATCCTGTATAAATAACGTACAAGCCAAAAAATAGGCACAAACCATGTAAAACTCAGGTACAAGATGCCTAAAGTATGCTAATCAGTGTAAAGCCCAGGTACAAGATGCCTAGGGTATGCTTAAATGCTAAAGGTAAGAGGGAGTTTAAATAAAGTTTGGCTATAAAGGCATAACTACCCATTCTATATATAAATGGGGATAGGACAAATAGCTACAACATATATAAAAATCTAGGACTATAATTCAGAACAGGTACAAGATACATACGGTATGCTTATATTCTAAATTAAAAAGGAATTATATAAAATTTACTTTAAAATGCTTTTTTCTATTGCTCAAGGCAACGAGTTTGTCTCTCTAATGGGAGGCTTCTCTAAGGAAATAGGTAGCAGCTTGGCCTAATACAACAGGCACGCAAGAGCCCAAAAAGATATTTTAATCTATCTAACCTTGTTTTGTTGATAACGATTGTATGTTCAATAAAAATGGTAACTTATATTGCTAATCTCTTTACATGGTAACAACTCTAAAACTTACTGAGACATAAAAATATTTCTCCAGTCAAAACTTCAACAATACTTGGCCAATAAATCCTTGGCTATAATATCTTCCACATGTATTATGCTAACATTTTAATTGGTATACATTAAATTGGCTTACAGTTTAGTTTCAATCTGCATATCTCATACATTTATAATTTTAGAACTCTATAATACTTGTAAGAACCTATATGTTTGCAGAACAAAATAACTGGACACCAGAGATGCTGGATCAAGCCTAACAGAATCATTCTTCAGCATGCTGAGACATTGACACATCTATTCCAGCATCTTGCATGTTCCAGCATTTCGCTTGTACCTGCCTCAACTTCTTCAACTGCTGTTTCTCATCAAAGCCTGCTCCCCCAAAAAAAAAACTTTGAAGAAAGCTAATTTTAACTGATCCAGCATTTTAGACTTTTCCAAAAAGGACATTTATTGCTCTTAGAGCCTGTGCTGTTGGTGTTCTGTTCAGGAAGTTTTCTCCTGTACCAATGAGTTCTAGGGCATCCCTCACTTTTTTTTTTTTTTCTAGCCGATTTAATGTGTTTGGTTTTATGCTGAGGTCTTTGATTCACTTGGACTTCAGTTTTGTGCAGGGTGATAAGTACGGATCTATTTTTATTTTTCTACATGTAGACATCCAGTTGGACCAGCACCATTTGTTGAAGATGCTATCTTTTTCCATTGTATGGTTTTGACGTCTTTGTCAAAGATCAGGTGTCCATAAGTGTGTGGGTTTATTTCTGAGTCCTCTGTTCGGTTCCATTGATCCACCATTCTGTTTCTATGCCAGTACCATGCAGTTTTTAAAATTGTTGCTCTATAGTAAAACTTAAGATCAGGGATGGAGATACCTCCAGAAGATCTTTTATTGTAAAGGATTGTTTTAGCAATTCTGGGTTTCTTGTTATTCCATACGAAGTTGAGAATTTTTCTGTCCAGGTCTGTAAAGAATTGTGTTGGCAATTTGATGGGAATTGCATTAAATCTATAGATTGCTTTTGGTAAGATGGCCATTTTTACAATATTAATCCTGCCAAGCCATGAGCATGGGAGATCTTTCCATCTTCTCATATCTTCTTCTAATTCTTTCCTCAGAGACTTTTCTTTCCTCAGAGACTTGAATTTTTTTTTTTTTTCATACAAGTCTTTGACTTGCTTGGTTAGGGTTACACCAAAGTACTTTATGCCATTTGTGGCTATTGTGAAGGGTGTTGTTTCTCTAATTTCTTTCTCAGCCCTTTTTTCTTTTGTATACAGGCGTACTACTGATTTTTTTGAGTTAATTTTGTATCCAGCCACTTTGCTGAAGGTGTTTATCAGCTGTAGGAGTTCCCTGGTAGAGTTTTTGGGGTCACTCATGTATACTATCATATCATCTGAAAATAGTGATAATTTGACTACTTCCTTCCCATCTGTATCCCCTTGATCTCCTTCAACTGTCTCATTGCTTTAGCAAGGATTTCCAGAACTATGTTGAATAGATATGGAGAGAGTGGGCAGCCTTGTCTTGTCCCTGATTTCAGTGGGATTGCTTTAAGTTTATCTCCGTTCAGTTTGATGTTGGCTATATGCTTGGTGTATATCGCCTTTACTATGTTTAGATATGTGCCTTGTATCCCTGATCTCTCCAATATTTTAAACATGAATGGATGTTGGATTTTGTCAAATGCTTTTTCAGCATCTAGGGAGATTATCATGTGTTTTTTTTTCTTTCAGTTTGTTAATATGGTGTAGCACATTGATGGATTTCCATATATTGAACCACCCCTGCATGCCTGGGATGAAGCCTACTTGGTCATAGTAGATAATATCTTTGATGTGTTCTTGGATTCATTTTGCAAGTATTTTGTTAAGTATTTTTGCATCAATGTTCACAAGGGAGATTGGCCAGAAATTCTCTTTCTTTGTTGATTCTTTGTGAGGTTTAGGTACCAAGGTGACTGTGGCTTCATAGAATGAGTTTGGAAATGTTCCTTTCATTTCGATTTTGTGGAATAGTTTGAAGAGAACTGGAGTTAGTTCTTTCTTGAATGTCTGGTAGAATTCTGCACTGAAACCATCAGGTCCTGGGCTTTTTTTTGGATGGAAGACCTTCAATGACTGCTTCTATTTCCTTGGGGGATATAGGACTATTTAATTGATTTACCTGGTCCTGATTCAGCTTTGGTAAGTGGAATCGATCAAGAAAATTGTCCATTTCCTTTAAATTTTCAAATTTTGTTGCATATAGACTTTTGAAGTAAGTCCTAATGATTGTTTGAATTTCCTCAGTGTCTGTAGTTATGTCCCCCTTTTCATTTCTGATTTTGTTGATTTGGATGATGTCTCTCTGCCTTTTAGTTAGCTTGGCTAAGGGTTTGTCAATCTTGTTGATTTTGTCAAAGAACCAGCTCTTGGTTTCATTGATTCTTTGAATTGTTTTATTTGTTTCTAATTGATTGATTTCAGCCCTGAGTTTGATTATTTCCAGCCATCTATTCCCTTTTGGTGTGTTTGCTTCTTCTTTTTTCTAGGGTTTTTAAGTGAGCCATTAAGTTGCTTGAATGCGCTGTCTCAAATTTCTTCTTGAAGGCACTTAGTGCTATTAACTTTCCTCTTAGCACTGCCTTCATTGTATCCCACAAGTTTCCCACAAGTTTGGGTATGTTGTGTCTTCATTTTCATTGAGTTCTAGGAAGATTTTAATTTCTTTCTTTATTTCTACCCTAACCCAGCTGTCTTTTAGTAGCCAGTTGTTCAGTTTCCATGTATGTGTAGGCTTTTTGCTATTTCTGTTGTTATTGAGGTCTAGGTTTATTCCATGGTGATCAGACAGGATACAAGGGATTATTTCAATTTTCTTGTATCTATTGAGGCTTGCTTTCTGACCAACTATGTGGCCTATTTTGGAGAAGGTTCCATGAGGTGCTGAGAAGAAGGTAAATTCTTTTTTGCTTGGGTGTAAGGTTCTGTAAATGTCTGTTAGGTTCATTTGATTCATGACCTCTGTTAGAAATATTGTTTCTTTGTTTAATTTCTGTTTAGTTTACCTGTCCTTTGTTGAGAGTGGTGTGTTGAAGTCTCCCACTATTAGTGTGTGGGGATCTATGTGTGGTTTAAGTTTCATCAATGTTTCTTTCACAAATGTGGGTGCCCTCATATTTGGGGCATAGATGTTCAGGATTGTGATGTCTTCTTGGTGGAATTTTCCCTTGATGATGATGAAGTGTCCTTCCCCATCTCTTTTGATTAATTTTGGTTGAAAGTCTATTTTATCAGATATTAGAATGGCTACTCCTGCTTGCTTCTTGCATCCATTTGCTTGGAAAATATGAGCCAGTCTTTGTGGCACATATCTTGAATCCTGTCTTTCCAGGAGACACAAGCATGCTGCTGTGTAACTTCACTGTCATCCTGGTCTACAAAGCAAGTCCAGGACATGCATGGCTACAGAGAGAAACCTTGTCTTAAAAAAAACAGGCTAGATGTGTGCCTAGATATGTCTGAAATCACATAGTGTGACTAGGCTATAGGTAAGTCTTGCCAGGTATGGTGGCACACACCCTTAGTCCTATAACTTGAGAGGCAGATGAAGGTAGATCTCTGTGAGTTCAAGGTCAGCCTGGTTTACAAAGAGAGTCCTAGACTGGCATTGATGCACTGAGACACCATGTCACAAAAATAAAACATTAAATTAAATTAAAAAATTCAAAGCCTGGACTGTTGGCAAATGCCTCTAATACTAGCACTATGACTGGCAGAAGGAAATGGATCTGTGTTAGTTCAAGTCCTGCCTGGTCTAAAAAGAATGACAGGTCAGTCAAGGCCATACAGAAAATCTCTTTCTCAAAAACCAACATCCTGGGATGTAAACAAAAAACTTCTAGTATCTGAAGGTTGTTTCTTTTTTCTTTCACTTTTTAAAAATTTGTTTTTGTCAATTATAATTTATTCACATTGTATCTATGCTGTAGCTCCATCCTTCATCCCCTCCTTTACCCAACCTCCTAACTTCCTCCCATTTCTGTCCCCAAGTCCACTGGTAGGGGAGGTCTTCCTCCACTTCCATCTGACCCTAGCCTATCAGATTTCATCAAAACTGGCTGCATTGTCCTCCTCTGTGACCTGCCCCCCCTCAAGGGGAGGTGATCAAAGAGCCAGACAGTGAGTTCATAACAAATACAGTTCCTGTTCCCATTACTAGTGGAATGGAGTTCCCATTCCACTCACTTGGAGACTGAGCTGCCATGGAATATATGTAGGCAGGAGTTGAAGAGGTTCTAGGTTATCTCCATGCATGGTCTTTGGTTGGAGTATCAGTCTCAGAAAAGAACCCTGTGACCAGTATTTTTTTTTTATCTGTTGCTCTCCTTGTGGAACTACTATCTCTTCCAAGTCTTCTTTAGTTATAAGGGAAATGCAAATCAAAATGACCCTCAGATTTCACATTACACCCATCAGAATGGATAAGATAAAAAACTCAAGTGACAACACATGCTGGAGAGGACATGCAGAAAGGGGATCACTCCTCCACTGCTGGTGGGAATGTAAACTTGTACAACCACTTTGGAAATCAATCTGGCACTTTTTCAGAAAATTAGAAATAGTGCTACCTCAAGATCCAAGACACGTCCCAAATATGCTCAAGTGTACAACAGGGACATTTGCTCAGCCATGTTTGTAGCTGCTTTATTTGTAATAGTCAGAAGCTGGAAACAACCCAGATGCCCCTCAGTTGAGGAATAGTTACAGAAATTGTTGTACATTTAAACAAGGGAATAGTACTCAGCATTTAAAAATAAGGAAATCATGAAATTGGCAGGCAAATGCTGGGATCTAGAAAAGATCATCCTGAGTGAGGTATCCCAGGAGCATAAAGACACACAGTGTATATACTCACTCATAAGTGAGTATTAGACATATAATACAGGATAAACATACTAAACTCTATACACCTAAGAATTTAATAATGAAAAAGAAACATTTTTTGATCTTTTTTTCATCATAGCTTTGGAGGAAGTAAATTATTTACCATGTTCACTTGTAATGTAATGGAGGAGATCACCAACTGTGGTTTATCTGCTATATTTTGAAATATATTGGTGTATAGCAATATATACACCAATATATAGCACAAATTGGTGTAGGTATTGAAGTTTGCTGTATGCGTATCAAATCCAATCACAGAAGCTTATTAGGTCTTTCTGATATTCTTTCTGTGGCTGTTGTTGATCTAATGCATTTCTACTTGGTGATAGGTATTTTTCTGCTGCAAAGTATAGAATGGGATTCCCGTCATCCATTGCTTATTAATATCAGGTAGAGTGTGATCATGCTTATCAATGAAGGGTCTCTGAGAAAGTGTGGTGATTTTGTTTTTCATTTTCATAAATTCCTTTAAGATGTTTGTTTTCAAGCCTGATTTGGGTGTCAGTAATTAGGCAAAACTGCATTTGAAATCTTGATTATCATGTGTCAGCCATCTGAGTACACGTCCAAGGGTGGAAGATATTCCCTGGATGTGTTCTATTTTTACCAACGTTAATTTTAAAATGCCTAATAGGGTGTATGTATGACTGTATACATGCATATATGTGTATTCATATACATATATATAAATATATAATGTTTAAATTTCCATTCTTCTTCGTGTTTCCATTAGTTACTATAAGGCACCTAATGTTAAAGTACTGCCTTCTGAGAGAATTATCTAGAGGTGTTAACTAATGTAACAGCAATGATATTTATTTCAAAAAAGCATGTTGTGTGTTTGTAATGTTACTATGGTTTTTAGGCCATGACAGATGTGTGAAGACTTGGTGACAGCTTTGTGGGATTTATTTTGTTCATTGGTATATGATGTTCAATGTCATGTTGCCAGTTTTGCTTATCACAGACATTCCCTACTGAGTTCATTGATAGTCAAATAACCTTAATTGAAATATTACATCAGTAAAATATGGTCTTCAATCCAGATTATAAACTTATTGTTATATAAAAATGGAAGAACATGAAATAATTTGAATAATAAATGCTATTTTCAAATTAAAATGATATAATCCTGTTGTGTTTTGGAATGTGTTAGTTCATTTTAGGAGTAAAGACTTGCTCATGACACAGTCTCAGATCTATAAATGAATGTCAGAAAATTGTCTCAGTGGGCATAGTTGGTTGTTTCTAAGCCTGATGATTTGAGTTCAATTTCTGGGTAGCTCATATTACTCCTATAGATTTTTCTAATGTTTCTATACTTGGACTATTGTATATACAAATTCACACACCAGCACATACATAAATAATTTTTAAACCTAAATAAGGGCCAGTTTTTTCACTGGTCAAAAAGACTCTTTGGGTTTCATGTCGAAAACTCATATATGGGATGTACTCAGATAGCAAACAGCAATAGGTTATCCTATCACTGGCACATACATACTCAAACTTTTTTCCATGTATGAAATTAAAGCAAAGGATAAAACTCACTTATTGACAACATCAGAAATGATTTGCAATTGTAAAATAAATGTAGAATTTGAAGACATATTATTGTTCATTAAAAAAAAATGGTAGCTTTGTACATCTTATTTTATCTTTTCATTCCTTGATTCAAGAATAGGTCATTATGTAAGCCACTTGGACACTAAACTGCCATGGGCTACATCTGTGCAGGGGTTCTAGGTTATCTCCATGAATAGTCCTTGGTTGGAGTATGAGTCTTTGGGAAGTACCATGTGTTCAAATTTTCTTGTTCTGTTGCTCTCCTTGTGGAGTTACATAGTGATGGGAAGAGGGACTGCCTCTGACATAAACTGATTGGCCTGCTCTTTGATCACCTCCCCCTGAGGAGGGAGCAGCCTTACCAGGCCACAGAAGAAGACAATGCAGCCATTCCTGATGTGATCTGATATACTAAGATCAGAAGGAAGGAGAGGAGGACCTCCCCTATCAGTGGACATGGGGAGGAGCATGCATGCAGAAAGGAAAGGTAGGGTGGGGTCGGGAGGGGAGGAGGGAGGGGCTTTTGGGGGGGTTAAAAATGAATAAAGTGTAATTAATAATAATAATAATAGAGAAAAATTTATACAAAAAAAAAGAATAGGTCATTAAAAAATATCTTAGCTTTGCTCAGAGGTGCATCCCTGTCATCCTAGACCTGGAAGTTCATGGCAAGCTAATCTTCCTGAGACTGTGGTCAGCGTGGTCAACAAAGTGAGTTCTCATTTGTGTTTGTTCATTCATTCGTTCGTTTGTTTTTTTAGACAGAATTTCCTTGTGTAGCCTTGGCTGTCCTAGACTTACTTTGTAGACCTGGCTAGCCTCAAATTCAGGTCTCTTCTTCCCTGAGTGCTGGGATTACAGGTGTGTGCCACCATGCCAAGCTCCAAAGATTGAGTTCTAAAACAGGCATGGCTATGTAGAAATGTCATGGATTTAAATGATCCCCCAAATGTACTCCAAATGTACTCTGTATCTCAAATTAAAGGGTTTTTCCCCCTCAGGGATAGTGTCCACAGAGCTGGGTCCTGGTACTGTTCCTAGTCCTGGTCCTCAGAGCCTAGCTCTTGGCCCAGCTATGGCCCCAAAAGTCTGCTGTTAAGCACTGGCCCTATTGGGCTTTTTTTTTTTTTCTGGGGCTGAATCTATCCCAGTAGACCACCTGCACACCATCTACACACCTGGCAACATCTTCTATAGATGGATGCACATGCCCAACTCGCAGGAAACTCTTGACAAAAACAGGCTCCATACCCCTTGGCTCAGCCAGGACCACTGCCCAGGAATGGCTCCACCCACTGTGGGCAGATGGGGAGGCCCCATTTCTGGAATACATCACTTAAGTTGAGTAAGCAACACCTTTTTAATAATAATATGAAACCAACAACAATAACGCAACAGTGAAAAACAGCAATTTAAAAATATACAAAATAAAAAGTATCTTTTCTCTAAGGGGAGCAGGTGCTGGGTGCAGCTCAGTCAGCAATGGTACCAACAATATGCCTACCTTGAGCGAGGACAGGGGATTGGGTGCCTCCAAGTGCACCACAGTGGAGAGAAACAGTAGGGCATGTGCGTCCTCTGATTCTAAAGCCGGAGGTTGCACTGGTCCAGCTTCTGGCAAGACTAGGGGTCCCACAGCCATGTGATCCAGGAGCTCAGCATCCTCTTGGGGCTTAGCATCTGCCCCCGAACCCAGGCTCCGTTTCCCCTGTGCCACCAAGGTCTCTTGCATGGGCAGCTTTGCAGTTGAGGCCCCAAGTAGCTCAGGATCTGAGCACAGAAAGGGATGAGCCGTCATCTGGGATAAGGGAGCAGCCTGAAGGCTCACAGAATGGGGTGAGCTAACCCAAGATGGCCTCTCCATGCCAGGGAAGGCACAGTCCCCTCTCCTACCTGCAGGACGGTCGAGTTGACAGGCGTCCTCCTCTGTTTCATTCGACAGAGCTTCAGGAAACTTCTCCTGTGGGACACGGGGCTGGAATCAGCTGCTGCCTCACAAGGCGCCGCCCCCGGGGTCCTCCTCCTCCTCCTTCTCGGGCTTCAGCTTATCCCGGGTTTATCCATTGCCCGGAGGATCCCCCAGATTGGCAGTCCAACTCTGCAGTGGGCACATGGATCCTGGCATAGTCAGCAGCCGCCTGAAGATGGCCAGGTCCGGGGCCCCAGAGAAATCCTGGAGGAATTTCTGCAGCCACTGGGACAAGAATGATAAGATGGCCCTGTGGGTAAGAGCAGGGCATAGGGACATGTGGTTGGGAGCCTGGCCTCACTTCAGGGCTGCGGGGTAGGGCATGGGTGTCCCCCAAGGCCCTTCCTCTCTTGTCCCACCCTCTGCTGCTCAAAACCCAGGATCCCTGTGGGAAACATCTGTCCTCTACCAGCAGGCAAGGTCTCGGGGACAGTCCCTAGTGAGAGAACCCCAAAGGCGAGGCTCCTGGCCATTATTGGTCCTCAACCCTGGCCACCCAAAACAACGCTCCCCTCTCACCTCCCCCTCGGCCTCAAGTCCACTCACATCGTTGTCTGCTTGTCCCCCTCACAGTCGGGCCTGAAGCATCTATACCTGTGACATTTCACGGGGGTATCACCCCTAAGGCCCCATGTCTCCAACCTACCGAGACATCCAGAAGGAAATATTAAAATCTTCCCAAGGAGGGGGTTGAGGGTGCTGGGGCCTCCATTCATCTCAAACACCACAGATGGGGTCCAGAATCCTTTACACAAACAGGGAAAGGATGCTCATGGTGTGAGAAAGGGTGGTGTGTGACACTCCCTGGGGAAGGGGAATGGGACCTGGTAGAGCCCCACCCTTGCCCCAATCGCCCATGCTAGGCTATATCATTTTAAAGGGCCAGGACCGGGCCCAGGCTGTTGGGACTCAGTGGCCCCAATTGTGTGAGGACACAAGCCCTGGGAAACAGCATGAGGATGTCTGTTTGGATCCCTGGGGGAGCCACTTGCCTGCCTTTTCAGAATCAATTCCAGAATCACCCCATTGGTCGCAAACTTTGGATAAAGGGCCAGAAAGAGCAGTGAGCAAATAGGGGATCATCTGCTCCACGAAGTTCACGCCATCATTGCTGAGCAATGGGGATACCATGCTGGAAGGCTCTCTTCCTTTCACTCTGAGAAGTGACCAGGGCAGGAGGGAGGCTTGAAGTGTGCAAACCCCGAGGGGCACCAACGACCCCTTTCCATATACTGAAGCAGGCTTGAAAAGTGTTCCTCAGTGACCCAACAAGAACACTCGCCCAGGCCGCAAACGCGGTGGATGGGGGGTGGGAGTGGACCAGAAAGCTCCCCCACCACACGGCGGCCCTGATTACCTTGGTCTCCCGGTGGGGAACAGGCCAGAAATGTGTCAGTGAGTGCACCACATGTCTCCAGCAGCGGCCCAGGCGACCACCATTGGCTTCCAAGAGACCTAAGCCTTTGGAGGTCTGGAAGCAGAAGAACAGACTCCTCTCTCCAGCAGCTCTGGACCAGCTGGTCTGTCCAGGCAACTGTTGCTGCTGCTGGCGTCTGGTTACCTGGCAACCAAGGTTCTGAGTTCCACCTGGAACAATGCTGAGGAAGCATGGTCACTTCCTGGAGTCACCTGCCCAAGCCTCATGGGCTCTCCCTTGGGGCCACCAGCCCTGCAGGCTCTGCAACAGTTCCTGAAAGAAATGATGGAGAAGTTGCCTCCTGTCACCACTAGAGGGCAAAGAGGCACATGAGAGGGTGCAAGGATGAAAATAACAGCAGCAGCAGAGAGGGATGGCTATCATCCCTCTTTAATATTATTATTATTATTATTATTATTATTATTATTATTATTATTATCATTATCATTATCATTATCATTCCTTTCTTTTTCCCTAGTATACTTCAAAAAATTCACCTTCTTTCATTTACCCTACTGAACTAAAATGTTCTCACCTCTCAGCCTTTGAATATGTATGTTCTTTATCCTTTCTGGGGTGTTAGGTACCTCTTGCTTTCCTTTAGGTTTCATGGTGGAATTTATGTGATGTATACATTTCTATGCATGGTCTATGGGTTTGTTTATGGTGGATTACCCCACAAGACTGTAAGCTTATAGAGAAAGAGTAGTGTTTACATCAATCATTTTTGTGTGTTCAGGACTTAGCACAGTATTGGGTACCTAATTCACAGTAACTATCTGTGGAAGGACAATTAACCTTTTAAACAGTAAATTCCTTTAACAAAGTCTTCATAATCTGATAGTAATACAGAATTCCCACCTAAAGGATGGGAGCATATAGTATTTTATTTGTTAATGCCAGCCATTGTGCCACCTGCAAAAAACGTTTCCTGAATTCTTTTTATCTTGTTCTGTTACTGCTGTTACTAGGACAGCCTCCTCTATGCCTGTTGCCCTCTCTGTGTTCTCTTTAATTTATCCCATAACAATATACTTCCTTTAAGTTTAGTGAGATTTAGCATCTGGCTTCATTATATCCAAAGACTATCTGTTTCTGCCTGTTTTGTACAGAAGGCAGGAATACAACTCAGAGGTAGAACATTTGCTTCACATATAGGAGGTAAGGAAGGAGGAGGAAGGGGAGGAGATAAAAAGAACAGGAGAATCGAAACATTGCTTTTCTTTATGCAGATGCACTTCCTTCAATACAAGGGTTAACAGTCTTCTTGTCTCTGCATTCCAAATTAGGTAGAAATTCCAGATACAGCAACAGTGATACTTATTTGGTGTTAGTTTTTAACCTGGTCCTTCTCCTGCATTTACTCTGTAACTGCTTTATATGTAGTTGGTTTTATGTACATGTTCATTTCCTGGGAAGAATACTTTTTTTTCATTATGTTTTATGAGAAGTCATGTCCTCAGAAAGTGTCCTGAGCTTTGAATCCTACCATTCTTATCCCTAGGAGACCCTATCTGCAAAGGTGATTATGTCCTCTCTGTACATCATTTGATGTTATGACTTTAGGATACATCTTGAACGTTCTTTTCAAGAGAATGTTGTAAATAAGCCTTAAGCTTATCAGGCATTTTGTGCCTCATGAAAAAAATTCATCATAAAATGTCCTGTCTGAAAAGAGCATCTGAGATCATTGTACAATGCACTCGGTTATTTTCATTTTAGTCGTTAACATTACTAGTACTATTTACTGTTTTTCATTACTTTGTTAGAGACCCAAATATGATGACCCTGGTGTAAGGGACTGTGTACACACTGTTAACTAGGAAAATGAAACCACACATTCAAAACAAGTAAAACCTCCAAATATTGATAAGAATTAGGTTTAGATTTAGTGCCCAAAAAAATTCAGTTGAAATGTGGGAAAGACATCGAAACACCATTATTCAGCAAACGTTTAGAATATATATGTAAATATGATGAAAGGAATGTACACATAAACACAACTTAAAAATTCTTGGCACACGGTATATACTCACTCATATAGACATATAATATAGGATAAACCTATTAAAATCTGTACATCTAAAGAAACTAATCAAGAGGGAGGATCCTGACTAAAACGCTCAATCCCTATCCTGTAAGGCAAAGAGGATGGACATCAGAAGAAGAAGAAAACAGGTTACAAGTTAGGAACCTGCCACAGAGGCCCTCTAAAAGGCTCTGCCCTGCAGACTATCAAAGCAGATGCTGAGACTTATGGCCAACTGTTGGGCAGAGTACATGGAATCTTATGAAAGAAGTGGGAAATAGTATGATCTGGAGAGGACAGAAACTCCACAAGGAGAGCAACAGAATGAGAAAATTTAAACACCAGGGTCTTTCCAGAGACTCCTACTCCAACCAAGTACCATGCATGGAGATAACCTAGAACCCCTGCACAGATGTAGCCCATGACAGTTAGTGTCCAAGTGGGTTACATAGTAATGGGAAGAGGGACTGCCTCTAACATAAACTGATTGACCTGCTGTTTGATCTCAGGCCACAGAGAAAGACAATGCAGCCACTCCTGATGAGACCTAACAGACTAAGATCAGAAGGAAGGAGAGGGGGACCTCCCTATCAGTGGACTTGGGGAAGATCATTCGTGATGAAAGGGAAAAGTAGGTGGGATTAGGAGGGGAGGAAGGAGGGGTTTATGGTGGGGATACAAAGTGAATAAAGTGTACTTAATAAAGGTTTAAAAAATTAAAAAATATTTAACACAAAAATTAAATAAATAATAATAATAATAAATTCTTGGGCACACATACAAAAAGTGGGACTTCATTAAGATTTTTTTTTCCTTTTTCTTTTCTTGACAGGAAATGTTTGAACATGTTCCTCACCTGTCCTCCTTTTTATTCTCCTCCCCTCCCCTTCCCTTCCCTGCCTTCCTTGCTCAGTGTGAATTTACAAACATTGCACTTGAATGGATGCAGTTCTTCGAAAGCATTGGCAAAAGGACCCCTGCAGCCTCACTTCTAAACCTTGAACCTCAAATGCATTCTAGCTATTTTTTTCTTGCATTGGTGATTAAGTAAAGCAACTCATTTTCTGGGGGGTAGGGGTAGATACCGAGACATGGTGAATTCCTCATCTACCCCTCCCCGTTCCCCATGCTTACATCCTTTAGCACTTTGGGGAGCACATTGACAGAGGTTCCCCACCCATTCAAACCACAATCATACACGTGCTTTCTAAGATTTTCTAATAAAATTCTTTTAGTTGCCAGTATGAGACCTTGACTAAAAAAGAATTGGCTTCATTCTCAGGTGGCAATCTCATAAGTACAGCCAGGCTAATAAGTGACATATCAAGGTACTCAGGTGGGTATTCTGTGTACAGTGCCAGTACACAGGCTCAGACCCAGGAGCTCAGTGGAGCCAAGCCTTCCCTATTTGAGTTTGGTTCACTTCCTTGTTGAAGCCACCTATGGCTCAAAAGAAGAAGTTTGTGGGATTGGGAGTGTAGCTCAGTTGATAAGAGGTGGAGCAAAAGGTTCAGAAATTTAAGGTAATCTTATAAGTGTTTAGTTTCAGGCCAGGCTTGGCTACAGGGGACACTAACCAAATAATGATAACAGTTATAACCACAATACATTTTGGCTAAGAGCATTTTTGGCACTCATTGTTCCAAGCCAGAACTAACCTCAGGTCACCAACTTTCCTCAGAGAGGAGGCAAGGAGGCAAAAAGAGGTCCAGCACAGCAGGATTTTCTGCACACAGACCCCTCTCTAACCAAGCCTTCCCAGCAAACCATGTGGAAATGTGTGCTCCTACTGGTGACCAGAGGTGTCCCAGCTTGTAGTGCTGGGAGGATGGCAAAGTCACCATGGAGCACAGCTGTTTGGTCACTGGCCCACTGAGACCATTACAAGCAAACAACACCACAAAAGAACAGCACAATAAAAGAAGGTATTGGGTACAATGTGTACAAAGAGAATGGAAGAAGAAAATACCAAAACTCAGAACAGTTGCCTGTCTCTCTATGGGCCCTCTATCCTGTTCCATTAGTGGTGGCCTACCCCAGAATCAGTTTCCAGCCAACTACACCAGAGATTCAAATGGCAGCCTATCATTTCACGAGAACAGAGACTGGAGCAACAACATACCTGTTGATCTCTACCAGACCAGAGGCCAGAGCAGTAGTTAAGCTATGCCAGACCATAGACCAGAGAACAGTTGCAAAGGTGCCAAGGCTGGGGCTCCCCATACTGTATCTGTCTCTGGCACCTCCTTGCCACTGTCACCAGAGCCTGTGGAGCATGGCTTAATCCTCCCTGAAATGGGTAAGAATCAAGTCTAGGGGATAGAATGATTCTGTACCATGTCCTTGTCAGTCCCAGTAACAAAAAACAGGTAGCAACAGACAAGAAAGTCAAACAAAAGGACACAAACATCCAGATCCCACTGTTTGCACAGCAGAAAAACAAAGAGAGCCAGACAACAGATCCCATCACTTATGCAGTGGAAAAACTGCAAGTTGGACATCAGTGAATCTGTGCTGCAGGAGATACCTGCCTTGTCCTTATCCAAAGATCCAGGGATCACAGAAAACTGGGTTCTCTACCACCTTTTACAGATAGGGACACATTCACCCCCTCTTAGATCAAGAGATCACAGAAAACTGAGTGCTAAATTCCCTTTGCAGATGCACCCCTTCAAAGGGGGTCTGGACCCCCTGTGGCCCACCTCTCTCTACAGCATCAACTCTAATCTTTTTGCCCACACTGATTACAGATTTTGCCTACAGGCCCTAAAACAGAAACTAGAGAAACACAGAGACCGAAGCAGATAAACAGACATGGACAGAGTTCTCACTTACAGGTGGTACTCAGCTCCATGTGACGGGAATGCTTGGGGTCTTGGTGATACAGTACAAGCCCCCAAATGTTATGTCCAGATCTTAGGGTCCTGAAAGATCACGAGGAGCTGGACCACATATGCAAGAGCAAAAAGCTTTATTTGCACTTAAGCTCAGTCTCTCCACCATCAACAGAGTGGATCAGAGAGGAGAGCCCCAAGCAGCCCCATGTCAGGGTTTTGATTGATTTGGATTTGAGAAAGGACAAGGAAGTTCCAGTTTTATAGTTACAGGATTGGGTAACATTCAGCAAAGGTAAGGTTTTACAAAGTGATCGGCTAGCTAACATAACTAACATTGAGCGAGGTATCTATAGGCTTCAGGAACATTGGGTAATTTTTGTGCCATGGAATGGTTTTACTACAAGGTTAGTGGGCTGCTCAGCACAAATACCCCGCCCTGACATAAGGTACCTTTCCATTCTTGTGGTTATCTTCAGGCTACTCCTTGGATAGGAAATCTTATGACCTTGTTTCTGGAATTGATGACCCATGGCCTAGTTCCTGGTGATCTTGGGGTAGAGTCACTAGTCTGGTGACCTTTAGGTGATGTTTTTTAGGCATAGTTCTTGGTGACCTTTGCTGGTGTCAGGTCTGGTTCTCTCAATTTTAAATGATCCATTTGGATTTTGTGGGGGTTGTAAATGGTATGTCCTGTGTCAGAGAGCACTCCAGTATTAAACTGTGATACAGAAGAGTAGAACTGATGATGTAAAGGATTTACCATTGCTAAAAAACTAGTGCCATCAATTATAATTTAGCTGAGGGAAGACTGCATGTAAAACACTAAATAGACAAGTTGTATGTTAACCAGGCCTGTTAGAGATTAGGATCCCGGGATACACATATTTGCTCACCAGGATTATCTAGAAATGTGGCAGGATGAGGTTTTTTAATTTGTAATTTTCCAATGTGTATTTATTAATTCATGAATGTGAGTGAAAACAGACCAAATTGGTGTGTGTACACTTTAGGTCAGGTAACTTGATCCAGTGAATATTGAATTTTGAATTAAGGGACTGTCCTATGCTCATATGTACAATCCTCATTGACACAGTTCTGTCAGTTCAAATTTGAGACACAGGCTATTGGCTAAAGCTTTGTCAGGTTACAGGTCTCAGCAGCTAATATTGTACACAGGGACAAAATCAAACAGTATCTTATTAATGGCCTTCCCTCTACAAGAGAATGGCCTGTGTTTTTCAAAGTCAGTATGCCTATGTGTTTTTATTTTCAACTCTGAGGTTAAGAGCATTGAATACTCTTCCAGAGGTCAGCAGTTCAATTCCCACCAACCACATGGTGGCTCACAACATCTATAATGAGATCTGGTGCTTTCTTCTGGCGTACAAGTGTACATTCATGCAGAACACTGCATACATAATAAATAAATAAATAAATAAATAAATAAATAAGTCATTTGTTGGTATTATTAAATTTTATTTTGTTGATGCATCACTGCTCTAGTCTCTTATTAGTTAATATTCTCTGATAATCTCCAGTCATTAAGAATTTCATTCCTTTTTCTCTAGTGCTTTGATTTTGTTTTTGTTTAAAGCAATGTCTCCTGTAGATCAGCTTTTCACATGTTATGAAGTTTACACTGTATTGGAACACTGAATGCTTGCCCCTACTGCCCAGTGCCTAGAACATAGTCCTGCAACTCTTTTCAGGCGGGACGTGACTGGTCAGTGTGAAGTAAAACAGACCAGTGAATGAGTGTCCACTGACCTCCCCGGTTTTTTTGTTTGTTTGTTTGTTTGTTTGTTTGTTTGTTGGAGGTTGGTGATTACAAATAAAGAGGGACATGTGTAAGAATTGAGTTCACTGACCTACTTTTGAAGCTGGTGTTGTCACAACACAGAAAGGGAGGGGAGGAGTGAAGATGGCATTGAGTCAGGTAATCAATTTTAGATGGTCATTAAAAGTAAAAGGTGTACACTTAGAGCTGGGAGTCATACACAAAGAGAATCAAGAATATTGATTAGTTGCTGAACTTGTTTCTGGAAAGCAAATTTCTACACTTACACTAGTTCAAGCACACAGAAAATATGGACAAAGGGGTGTGGTAGTGCCTAACAGGAATGCTTTCCCCTCCCCCCCATTTGAAAATGCACAACCTGAGAGAAAAGGTATGAGTAATACTTTGTGGTCTCTAATATATACTTGGATTCTCTGAAGAATATTGGACCATAAAGCAATTTTCAAGTTTTAAAAATAATTTTTGAGATTATAATGAAATTGCTTCAACCTTCTCATTCCTCTCTACTCTTATGTCTCAAATGATGGGATGAATCATTAAAGTGGCTACTTAACAATCAAAGCAGACATGGCTGTCAGGTTCTCCCAGCATCCCTTAGTCCTTACCTGTTACAAGGTATGGGTGTCAAACACAGTTCTCTAGCCCAGGAGTTGAGTTGCCCTCCTCCCTTTAGCTGTCCTTCCTTATGTATTCTAACCATTTTGGTTACCTGGTCTTTCTCATTTATAATTTTTCCTTTATGATACATTTTTCATTTAAATTTATCATTTAATTTAAATGATAAATTAAATGATATTTAAATTTAAATTAAATTTAAGTTTTTATTTAAATTTAAAATGATAAATTTTTCATTTATCATTTATCCTCCTGGCCCTTTGTTCTGGCTCTCTACTTCCCTCTGTCCTCTCTTCTCACATAGCTCAGGGTCATGTCAACTTTAGACTGTCCCACATTTCCCTGTGTCTATGTTCTCTCTTCTATCTATAAAAAACGTTCTACTCCAACATTCCTAGGTACAGCCATATCCTTTTTGTTTTATTTCTCATTTTCATTGAGCTCCCATTAACTACTCCTTGCTTTCAAATTCATGGCCATTTGTTTCTTTAATGGTTGTTACTGTTTGGCTTTGACTGAAGTTTGGCTGAAAGACTTCCCAACTATGAGGTGGAGATGACTGCAATGGACACTGATAGTGTAATGGAATCTGCAACATAAATTACCTATATCTTGGAAGATAAGCAGGTGCCCTGGGAAAGTGGAAGACTGTACTTTAAAACATTTCCAAGATGAGGTTGTTGCAGGATATTTGATTCCAGTGTGATCCCTTAGATTGTGAACTGTAAAAACCTGTGCTTTGTTTGGTATGGTTAAGCCCTAACACAAAACTTAATTCCAAGAACGTTCTTTTTATTCTAAACAGGTGATTATGGTGTGGTTCCATCAGCCTTAGAACATGCCTTTAATTCAAAAGCTCTCTGTGCATAGAATTTAAGGCAAAGGAAGAAACCAGCTGACAGGTATTAAGGAGTAAGTGGAACTTTCAGCTGACATGTATTTAAGACAGAGTGTAAAAGTGGAACGAGGTTTAGCTTGGTAGCTTTTGGGCTTTTTGAGCTTTGATCTAGAAAGCATTTGGCCTTGGGTTCCTTTGGTCTATCCCCCCTGAGCTGTCATCTGAGCTGGTGAGCTTTTGTGGCTTTTTCCTCTTGGTGAGTAACAGGGTCAGATGGTTGCTTTCTCTGCCTCTCTGCGCTAGCAGGTTTTAAAATCGATTAATTGAGATTTTCATTCTTTTATAAAAACACTAGGGTTCTGTGTGCCCATAGGGGTTAGGGCAAAGCTAGAATGCCTCTGCTATCTGCATTATTTGATCTTTGATCCACTGGTAGAGGAGCTACTACTATCCTGAGACTCAGCTCTATTGTTCAAGCTAATGAGGGGCTCTGGGCAGGCCTAGCAGTCAGGGGCAACAGTGGGAGGTAGTTTATGGGTTTGTTCTGGAATTATCCTCTGATGTAGTTCTAAAGAGCTGTGAGTGAGACCAGAGGCCATGTCATGGTAATTGTGGAGCCATTGTCCTCAGTCCAGGAAGAGCAGTCTGCTGAGCAATCACATTCTGCTATGCTTTGAAAGAGATGGACCGTGGTTTGGGCTGTGGTTCTGTTGTTCTCCATGTGGTGATCTCAGCAGAGACCCTTGGCCTCTGACCCTTCCTGAGTGTTTATTGTCCAGAGAAATGAGGATTTTGCGGCCTCAGCAATAGAAAGTTGTGGTGCTTATAATATGACTATCTAGTGTGCACAAACAGACATTGGTATTGTAGTGGACAGACTGAAAAACTGAAGGTCTAATTTATAGAAATAATGAATGTTGTATTCCAAATACAGCTTTGTGTAACAAATTTTGCAAATCATTTGAAACTGGAAGAAAGGAGGTGGTGGTGGTCATCTTTCAGCAATACTTGATTACGTTTTTTAAACCTTTGAACTGCCACCAGTCATAATGGCATGGTTTAGGGAAATTCAATTCCAGGGTACAAAAGAAATTTCTGAGATGCAGAATTTTGTTAGGTGTGTCTGGTTTTAAATAAGTGGATAGGGCAGATTCCACATCTTGTTACATAATTCATGCAGCAGGAAACAGATACTAAATTATTCTCCAACATTTTTTTGTGTGTGAGTGTCCGAAAGGGCTGGGCTGTGCCTGAACCCACAAGGGGACATGAGGGACTGCAAGCCATAACCCATGTTTATGATCACCTCCATTTTCCAAGAGACTTCCAGAGCAGAAGGACTCTCTGTAAAGGAGGTTAGTAGTAGCTGGAGGGTCAGAAATATAACAGTTTAGGTGTCACTTTGTGTTTGTCTTATAACAGTTGGGAAATCTGTGTTTATTTAATTTGTATTAATTAGAAAATCAAAGGTATTTCTGGTCCAGTGCACATTTTTCATGCTAGAGTTTCCTTAGGTCTTTTCATGGAAACTTGACTATATTTTAGGCTTATGTTTTGGGCTTTTTTTCTCACCAAACACTGTACACATTCTTGATTATTGAACTTTGTGTTAAGTACAGAAGTCACATCATGCCAGAAGACTATGAGATTCGTGACAATAGAATCATCCCTTATATTTCTGTTTTCCTCTGTTTCTTACCAGGTGGCTTTTATGATATGAGATAGAGATTTTGGATTGTTCTTTAGCAATCACATGAAGGCAATTTGCACTTATGTCTGTAGAAGGCAGAAGAGACAACATGAAGGTGAGTGATACCAGTTGGCCAGTTTACTCCTTCTCTTTTGACATTTTCTTTTGGTGATCTGTCATTTTCTTCAGAAGTTTTATGTGTCCAGTGGTCTCCATATTCTTTAGTTGGATGATTTTATTCTCCTGAAAAGATTAAATCAAAACCCTGCCCCATCCCTAATTCAGGGGTGAGGGTTGAACCTTTTAGGCATGTTATATCTTTTTAGAGCAAAATGGATTTTGGAAATAGAAAAAGTATAAAATCTCAATTAAGTTTAAAAAAATCTTTGAAAGTTTACAAATATACCTTAAAGTGTATTTATTGCTAGATAATAAAAGGCATTCAATTTGATTTTCAGCCTGCCTTTTAAAAGCAGCTTTTAAGTAAAATCACTGTAAATCCTATGTGCCTGCCTCTGCCTCCCAGGCCATATGTAAAAGGCATGTGCCTCGAAATGCTGGAGTTAAGGCTGTGAACCACCAACACCCTGTCATTGTAACTCCTGAATTTAGAAAACAACTAATTAATAGAGAACTGCTTGTCTCTGCTGGGATTAAATGCATGGTCTATCACCATGCTGCTCAAATATGTTATATTCACTCCAAATTATTCCAACTCAAACAAGTTTATACCTTTCAATTTACTTAAAACATTTTAAACCTCTTACCTATTTTTAATATGAAACAACAAAAGTATCCTTTTTATTTAAGAAAAAAAAAACTTTAGTCTTTATTAAGTTAGTTTGGACTGAATGACCACACTGTCTGATGAACCGTTACCTCTGCTTAGTCAGGAGATCTCTACTATTCAAATCTAATCATTATCAATTTTGAAAGGATCCACCATTTTTTTTCCTGTGAAAACATTCGGTTTTACCAGTGAAGACACCATTCAATAGTTTTTCAGTGTCTACTCCTTTTGGTTATTCTTACTTTCTTTTTTCTAGAGTATTTATGTGTGATGTTAAGTTGCTAGTAAGAGATCACTGATTTTTTTTTTTTTTTTTTTTCTGAATGGAAAAAATAGTGCTATGGCCTGTCTTCTGGTCAACACTTCCATTGTGTACTGTGAGTTTTGATATGTTGTGTATTCATTTCATTGACTTCTAGAAAGTCTTTAATTTCTTTATATCAGTCTTGATCCATTTTTTTTTATTCAGTAGAGAGTTGTTCAATTCCCATGAGTTTGTAAGCTTTCTACTGTTTTTATTATCGATGATGTGCTGCTTTAAACCATAGTGGTCAGATAGGATGCAGGAGGTTATTTCTAGTTTCTTATATTTTTGATACTTCCACTGTTCAAGTATTTCATCAATTTTGGAGAGCAGTATAAGAGTTTCTGAGAAGAGGGAATAATCTTTTGTTTGGGTGTAATGTTCTGTAAACATTATTTGGGTATATTTAGTTTTTGATGTTAGTTAGCTGGAATATTTCTCTGTTCAGTTTGGGCTGGAGGACCTGTCTTTGGTGTGAGTGGTGTATTGAAGTCTTCACTATCCGTTTATCAGGGCCAGGATGTGATGCAAGCTGCAGAGTGTTTCTTTTATAAATTGGGTGCTCTTATGTTTGGGGCATAGATGTTAAGTATTGAAATGTTATCTTGCTGGATATCTTTAAATATGTATTGTACTTTGCCATCTTTTGATTAGTTTTTGTTTGAAGTCTGTTTTGTTAGATATTAAAATTGCTATACCAGCTTGATACTTCAGTCCATTAATTTGGAATATCTTTTTCCAACCCTTTACCTTGAGATACTGTCTATGATTGATGTGAAGCTGTTTTTGTTGTATTTAGAAGAAGGATGGATTCTGTTTTATCATCCATTTTGTGAACCCGTGTCTTCTTATTGGTGAATTTTGGTTAAAGGTATTAAGAGATATCAACAAACAGTGATTGTAAATCCTGGTATTTTGGTAGTGGTGTTGGTTGATTTAGCACCCTGTGTTGGGCTACTTTGATAGATACATATGTTTAAATTTGACCTTATCATGAAGCATCTTATTTTCTCCATTTGCTGATTGAAAGTCTCTGGGAATGCTTAATAATTTGTGTTGGATTCTGTAGTTTATTAAGAGTCAGAAGCACACTGTCTAAGCCCTTCAACTTCCAGCATCTTTACTGAGAATACAAGATTAATTTCAAAGATCTGCCTTTATTTATTTCTTGGTTGTTTTTGTTTGTCTATTTGATTGGTTGATTAGTGTGGTATGTTTTATTTTATTTTATTTTTTTCTGTTGATGCTTTTCTTATTCTTTCCTTGTGCTGTATGTATAGACTTTTGATTATTCTGTGGTAAGAGGAATTTCTTTTCTGGTCCAGTCTCTTTGGTGTTTGTATGCTTCTTTTGCCTTGATAGACATTTAGGTTAAGAAATTTTTCTTGTATGATTTTGTTGAAAATATCGTGTGGACCTTTGATCTCATCCTTCTGCTAATCTGATCATTAGCATGTTTTGTCTTTTCATAATGTCCCAGAGTTCCTGGATGTTTTGTGGTAGGGAACTTTTAGATTTAACATTTTCTTTGACACATGTAGCTATTTCATCTTTCTTTCTGAATTTTTTTTTTACTATTGTTTTATTTTATTTTCAGACAGGTTTGCTTTTTATAGGCTTTGCCTATGCTAAGCTCCCAAAATGATGGACTGTGATCTGACAGTACCAAACTAAATGAATCTAAATGAATAAACCCATTCATAAGCTGACAGGCTTTTGGTTAGGGGATTTAGTCACAGCAACAAAGTGGCAAATGGAACAAAAAATTATATGCAAAGACTGATTTCACTGCTGGACAGAACCTTGGAATGTTCTTTTTTTATGGAAAACATCATGATTTAAGATGTCAAAAGCATTAGAAAACTGTATACAGAGCTTCATCAGCTGTTCTTGTAAGACGTAGAAAATCAGAGTGTTGAGAATAATGCAGACAGAGGAAGTCCATATCATAGGACAACAGACTCTATGGAAAATTAAGCTACAGGTCATTTGTGTGATATTTAAGCTGCAAATCATACTTACTCTGTGCATGCCTTGAGAAATTGAGTAAGGCAGAATTAAAAAATAATAGGTTGGATTTCTTACTTGGAATACTAAATCTGTTGAATGGTTATTTTTAGGGAGACATTCAGGAACACAGTGAAAGAAAAAGACAAGTGGAGCAGAAATAAATGTAAAGTTTTTGGTTTGTTGAAAAAAGCATCACTAGGTAGGTTCAGATGGCAGTCACGTGCTGAAACTGAGACAGTTATTTTCAAGGAGATTATCAACATCAAAGAAAAGGTCATAGCTCTGGATTTGAAGCCTAATATGGTGTCCATACAGTAATACTCCTCACTGTTAATTCTTCTGTTAATGGAAAGAGTAGGCAGAGTGATTCCTAGTGCCAGGAAGGAACTTCATATAAAACCTGCTCCAAAAGTGGTCCAAGTGTGGCACTGTCCATCCCAATTAGTCCACACCCATGTAGAATCCAACTTGACAGTCTCACCTATGTTGTGCTGGTTCTAGAAACAAGAAAGATGCAATTTTTAAGGTAATAGATTCTTTCTTTTTAGCTTCAGTTCAGCACGGTGCCAGCCATCTGTGTTTGACAGAGTCAGATCACCAGTGAAGATACTATAAAGGTTCATTGCATGAAGCAGTGAGGGTGAAGACTGAGTTGCATCTTGACACTACAAAATGTTGAGATACCTAAGTTAGGAGACACCTACCATATAGTGCTGCCTATAGGCAGCGGAAGTAAGCAATCTTGGGGATGTATGAGATGTTTCAGGGATAGGACCATCTAAGCCTTTCCAAACAGCATCAGGATTTTTTTTTTTTTTTTTTTTGTTGATCTTCTTTCCTTGTTCCATTCTTCTCTATATATGTACACATTCCTCTCTACAAGAATGGGAAAGGGGTATTCTGAACATCTATGTTGGAATGATGTAACTTGCTTCTGATGTTACAAGATGTGGCACCCAAGAGATTTTCTTGTGTATCAGAAGAAACTGTGAACATTTGAACAGTGTATGAGCTATGGTAGAATTTTAGGATCATTGAAGTTAGACTACATTTTCATCATGGGATGACAATAAGCCTATAGTGAATTTGATTGTATCAAAAAAGCTCCCAGAGAAGAACATGTTTCTGTTTTTGACACTGAAGGAAAAATTTCTTTGTAGCCTTGGCTGTCCTGAAAGTTGGTATGTAGATCAAAAAGGTTTTGAACTTTCAGATGTAACTCCAGTCTAGTGTTGGGCTTAAATTTACTCCAACATGCCTAGCATCAACATCAATATCAACATTGGCTGCTGAGCCTGGAATATAGCATTTTGTGTTTTTTTGTTTTTTTGTTTTGTTTTGTATATGCAAGAATAGGTTGTTGTGCTGATCTTCATCCACATCTTGCATTTGAAATTTGGCAGAGAGTATATTTAATTTCTTAGAATGGCATGTACTCATGACACTAACAGTGTCTGAGCTTTCTGAGTTATTGAATTGCAGGTGTGTGACATTATTTATACCTGTTGTGTTTGTTCTTTTATACTTTATTTATTTATTTTATTCACACTTAATTTGTTTTAATTTAAATTTGTTTTTCTATAATTTATTCTCTGACATGAACTCAGCTCTTGAACACCTCCTCCTCGGGGTGTTGATTCTTTGAGGCCACAGAGGAATATGGTGCAGTCATCCTTGATGAGACATGATAAGCTAGGGTTAGATAGAAGGGGATGAGTTCCTCCCCTATCAGGAGAATATGGAAAGGGCATAGGGGAAAGAAGAAGGAGAGTAGGTGGGACTTGGTGGAGATGATGGAGGGAACCTCAATGGGTATACAAAGTGAAAAAATTGTAATAAATAAATAAATACAATTTAAAAATAATTTATCCACTTAACATCCCAATTTTAGCCCCCTCCCTTGTCTCTTCCTGGTTTCACCCCTCTGTTCCTCTTTCGCCCTTAGCCCATTTCCAATTTCTCAGATAAGGAGAGCCCTTCTCTCCTACCATCTGACTCCAGCCTATCAAGGCTCACTAGGACTGTTTGAATCCTCTTCCTTTGTGGTGTAGCAATGCCCCTCTAACAGGGGAAAGTGTTTGAAGAGCAGGCAACAGAGTCCATGTCAGAGCCATCCCCTAATCTTCTTACTATGGATCCCACGTGAGATTGAGCTGCCTATCAGCTACATATGAACAGGGTCTGATTCCTATTCATGAATGGTCTTTGGTGGGTGCATCAATCTCTGCAAGTCCCCATGGGCCCAGATTATTGTCCTTGTTGGTCTTCTTATGGAGGTCCTGCCAGCTCTGGGTCTTTCTACTTTCTATCCCTCCACCCTTTCTTATGATTCCTTGGATTCTACCCAAAGTATGGCTGTGAATCTTAGCATCTTGTTTATTAACCCCTGCTGGGCAGAGTCTTTCAGAGAATATGTATGTTAGGCTGTCATCCTGTTCCTCTCCTCAGTCATTTCTGGTGTCGACTCTATTTGCTCTTTTAAATAAGAATGACCATCCTCCATTGGGTACTTGATTTTTATTTAGCTCCCTTAGGTCTGTGGATTGTAGTATGTTTATCCTATATTATGGCTATTATCCACTTACAAATGAGTATGTACCATGCATGTCTTTCTGGTTTTGGAATAACTCACTTAGGATAATCATTTCTAGTTCCATCCATTGGCCTGAAAATTGCATGGTTTCCTTTATATTTTAATACAGAGTAGCATTCCATTGTGTAAATATACCACAATTTCTATTCTGGCTATTATGTATACAGATACTATGAACATAGTTGAGCAAATATCTTTGTTGAATGGTGGAGCATCTTTTTGATATATGCCCAGGAATGGTAGAGCTGGGTCTTGAAGTTTTTATTACTATTGACTCATAGTAGAGCTTGAGATGAGGGATGGTGATACCTACTGAAGATCTGCTATTACACAGGATTGTTTTAGCTATTCTTTTTTTTTTTATTTTTCCATATGAAGCTGAGAATTGTTTTTTCAAGTTCCTTAAGGAATTGTGTTGATATTTTGATGGAAATATCATTGAATCTGTAGATTGTTTTTGGTATGATGGCAATTTTTACTATGTTGATCCTACTGATCCATGAGCATGAGAGAGATTTCTATCTTCTGGTATCTTTTTCAATTTCTTTCTTCACAGACTTGAAGTTGTTTTTTTTTTTTTTTTTCATATACATTTTTCACTGGCTTGTTGAGGATAACATCAAGATATTTTATGTTTTGTTTTGGTTTGTTTTGTTTTCCTGGCTTTTGTGAAGGGTGTTATTTTCCTAATTCTTTCTCAGTCCATTTGTCTTTTGTATACAGGAGTGCTACTGATTTTTTTTTAGTTAACTTTATATCCAGCCACTTTGCTGAAGTATTTTTCAATTGTAGGAGTTCCCTACAGTAGAATATTTGGGGCCATTTTTGTGTACTGTCATATCATCTATGAAGAGTGATATTTGACTTCTTTCTTATCAATTTGTGTCCCCTTGATCTCCTTCAGTTGTCTTATTGCCCTAGATAGGACTTTGAGTACTGTACTGAAGAAATTTGGAGCGAGTGTGTAGCCTTGTCTTGTCCCTGAGTTCAGTGGAATTGATTTAACTTTCTTTTCATTTAGTTTGATGTTAGCTATGGGGTTTCTTTACACTATCTTTACTATTTTTAGATATGTGCCTTTGTCCACAGTCTCTCCAAAACTTTAAACAAGGATCACTGTTGGATATTGTCAAATGTTTTTCACCATCTAAGAAAATGATCCCTATTGTTGTTTTTTTTTCATGTTTCTTGGGTCCATTTGCTTGGACCCTTCATTCCAGCTCTTTACTCTCAGGCAATGTCTATCTTTGTGACTTAGATATGTTTCTTGTATGCAACAGATTGTTGGGTCTTGTTTGCACATCCATTCTGTTAGTATGTCTCTTTATTGGAGAGATAAGTCCATTGATGTTGAGGGAAATTAATGACCAGTGGCTGTTAGTTCCTTTTATTTTGATGTTGCTTGTGGTAGTGTGTTTGTGTGCTTGGTTACTTTTAGTTTTGCTGTAGTGACATTATTTCTTTCCTGTGTTTTCCTGAATGTAGTTAGCTTTCCTGGATTGTAGTTTTCCTTCTAGGAGCTTCTGTACCTCTGGATTTGTGGGTAGGTATTGTTTAAATTTGTTTTTGTCATTAAATATCTTGTTTGCTCCATCTATGATGACTGAGACTTTTGCTGGGTATAGTAGCCTGGGTGGTCATCTGTGTTCTCTTAGGGTCTGCATGATATCTGTTCAGGGCCTTCTGGCTTTCATAGTCTCTGATGAAAAGTCAGGTGTGATTCTAATGGGTTTGCCATTATATGTTACTTGGCCTTTTTCCTTTGCAGCTTTTAGTATTTTTTCTTTGTTCTGTATACTTACTGTTTATTATGTGGTGGGAGGATTTTCTATTCTGGTCTAATTTATTGGGTGTTCTGTAGGCCTTTTGTATTCTTATAGACCTCTCTTTTAAGTTGGGGAAATTTTCTTCAATGATTTTGTTGAAAATATTTTCTGGGCCTTGGAGGAGGGAATCTTCTTTTCCTCTATTCCTATTATTTTTAGGTTTTGCTTTTCATTTTGTCTTGGATTTCTTGGATGGTCTGTGTCAGGAAATTTTAGATTTAACATTTTCTTTGATAGCTACATCTATTTCTTCCATTGTGTCTTCCACACCTAAGATTCTTTCTTCCATCTCATGTAATCTATTGCTTATGCTTACCTCTGTAGTTCTTCTTTTCCTCCCTAAGTTCTTTCTCTCCACAGTTTACTCCATTTGTGTTTTCTTTATTTTTTCCAATTCTCTTATCAGATCTTGAGCCATTTTATTGATTTCTTTCACTTCTCTGACTGTATTTTCCTTCAATTCCTTCAGCTGTTTGTTTGAACAATCCTCTGTTTCTTTAATATCTTTTAGTGATTTAAGTATTTCCTCTCTAAAGGCCACAAATTGTTTGGCTGCAACTTCCTGTATTTCTTTAAGGATGTCCACAATCTGTTTGACTTTATCTTCCTCCATTTCTCTGCAAATGGCAATAATCTGTTTGACTTTATCTTCATCTAGGTCTTTATTCAGTTTATTTTTTCCTCTATTATCCTGTTCATAAGCACAGATGTAAGGTCATCTTCTTGAATTTCATTTACCCTGGTATGTCCAGGGCTGCTTGCCCCTGAATAACTGGGTTCTGGAGATGCCATATTTCTCTGTCTTTTTTTTGAGCTTTTACACTTACCTCTATCCATTCTGGCTATCTTAGGTGTTGGGTGTTAGTTTCTGGTGCTTCCTGGAATCCTGTGGTGGGGATAATCCCCTTGGTAGGAAGATGATTTTTCCTGAAGGAGGCCTCCTCAGCTTTTGGGGTACGGTCACTGAATAGCAGGTATTTTTCAGGAATTGCCAAAACTCACCACAGGCACATAGATCTGAGTGGTAATTGTGGTCTTTGTTAGTCAAGGGGGCTCTCCTCTCACCCAGAGAAGTCCTGGAGACAGTTGTCCTGCTTCTGGCTTTCTTGCTGTAAATTTAGTAAGCTGCAGCTATAGCCTGGGTACCCCATGGTTTGGTCAGTTTAGTTATGGATAACTGGTTGTCCCTTGGAGCAGTATCTGGGGTTGATCTTGGGTATCCCAGGCTTCTGTAGGTCTGAGGTTAAAGCTCTTTGCCCCAGTTCCCAAGTAGTAATCAGTAGCAGCTGAGCACTGCTCTCTCATGTGCAGCAGGAGGCTAGAGTCTGGAGCCTGTGAATAACCAGAAACTTTTCCAGAGCTAGGTGTCCTGAGGTAGGGCCAGATGTTTCCTCCACCTTTGGGTTTTCTCCCAACAGGAAGACCTTTTCTGTGGTGTTTGACATGGTGTGTAGAATGGGTAGGCACTTGCCAATGATGGCTACCAAGCTGGTGACTGGGAAAGAACCTGAAAACATTTTCAAGAATGTTCCATGTGTGTGGTGGTGGTAGTGTGTGTGTGGGGAGTTGGCTGAGTGTTCTAAGCTGGGACCTGCTCTTTCCCTGCCTGTGGGGTTTTCTCCAAACAGGGAAACCCATCCTCTAGTGTCCTGGGGCACACAGTTCTGTCTGTGATGGAGAGTAGGGCATGCAGGTCTAGTGACTGGAGGCCCACTCAGGGCTGGCAGCTGTGCACCCACCAGTCTGCAGGACCTTTTCCAGGGATAGACTGGGTGACCCTGGGTCAGTCCACTTTCTTCTTCCCTGTTTTTTTTTTTTTTTTTTTTTTTTTTTTTTTGAGACTGGAGCTCCCAGTCTCTGGTGCCCTGGAGCACACAGTTTGGCCTGGAAAGGTGATCAGGACACACAGGTGTATCCTGCGCCTGGGATATTTTCCGGGTTCTCACTGAGTGACCTGAGAGTGGATCCCCATACCACGGAGTTTCCTCTCACCTGGGAAACACGATTGCTGTTGTTTTAGGGCACAGAGTTCAGTCTTTTAGTTGCTGTACCAATATTGCTGTCCTGTTCCTGTCCTGATCCTCCTGGCAATGCCATCTTGGATTCCCTCTTCCTCATCCCTTTCAAATAATTTTGGTTGAAAGTCTACTTTATTAGATATTAGAATATCTACTCCTGCTTGCTTCTTGGGTCCATTTGCTTGAAAATCTTATTCCTGTTGCAACATCCCAGGAATTTTCCCAGAGATTAGCTGGGTGCTCTGAGGTTGGACCCGATTGTTTTCCTCATCATTGGTTTTCTTCTTACATTTGAAACACAGTCAGTTGGGACCCACAGATCCAACTATTGGACGCCATGCAGTCTCTGCTACCCAGCTTATCAGACACAGTATGCAATCAGCCAACCATCTGGGATCTATTTTTAATTTTTACTGAATATGAGTATTTTGATTATACGCATGAATATGCACCTCTTGTGTGCCTAATCCTCACAGTAGTCTCAAGATGTCTTTAGAACTCATGAATTTATAACAATTGATAGTAGTGGGTCCCAGGTAATCACTGACAATTGAGCCCAATTATTTGAAAGAGCAGCAAGAACTCCTCACTGCTGAGCCATCTGTCCTGTTTTATGTTGCTTATTTATGATCAGCATTTACATTGTTAATATTTTCATCTTTCTATTTTTAGCTGTTTAAACATACATTCCCTTTTAGTAAGATATCATTGAAGTTACAGTTTAAGCTGGGGAAGTGCAGATTTCTGGAGAATAAATATACAACAGGAGTGAGTGTATAATTCCTTGTAGAAGCTTCAGTAAAGACCTCTGAGTTCTTTCAATATTTTGTGTTTGTTTGATTGACTTTTAGAGGAGGCTCTGTCTTACTATATAGGTCTGGCTGTCCTAGAACTCTTTGAATAGATAATGCTGACATCCAGTTCAATAAGATACACCTGCGTCTGCCTCCTGAGTGATGGAATTGAAGACATGACAGAATATACCCAGCTTGTCCACCATTTTTTGTAGTTAGTAACTGTTAATAAATTTCTCTGATCTGTACTTAGTATTGTTCATCTGTTAATTTCTCTCTCTCTGTGTCTCTGTCTCTATGTCTCTGTCTCTCTATTTCACACTCTTCTCTCTATTTGTCTTTGTCCACATTAATTGCCATGTGTATTCCAAAGCTATATCCTCTTCAAAAAGTTCAGATATGATACAGTTAAAACTTGTTACTCCGTTTTCTTCTAAAATGACTTAGTGATAACATTAACATTTCTTTTTTAATAGAAAAGTTTTAATCTTTATTTTTAATCTATAGACTACATTATTTAGTAAGGAGGATATACAAAACAATGATCAAAGAATAATCATGTGTTCTATTCCTTTTCTTTTGTCTGGTCACTCAGAAATATGATGTTATTGGCTATGAGTATTGTTGCTTGCCACTCACATTATTTTTATCCATATATTCACTGTAGTCCACTTTCCCTTCCACAAATATATGAGCCCCCCTCTTCACATACTGATATGCCACATCCCTGAGCCCTGGTCAAAACATAATATTCAGTACCATGTTGTCTTTTGACTGATGTTACCCATCTGTTCATTGTCCCCTGATCAACACATCTCATTTGTTGCTATATAAAATATCATGACTGTGTTTTGTCCTTCCACTTGTATCATGACAGGGTCCTGACCTACTCACCCAAGTAACTGAAGATGATTCATAGATTGCTCAAGAACCCAACTAATGGCTATTTTATATTCATGTCTTATAAACTGATGAAACACAGGTTGTTGAAGCACGCCTTTTTTTTTTTTTTTCAATCTAACCTTTAGGCTTTTTCATCTCCCCTACTTCACATCACGCACAGCACCCAACTGTATAACAGTCACACTTCTGTGTCAGAAAATAAATTGAAGAAGCAGTAGAATTATATGATTATATTGAAAATGACGTATAAATTATATTGTTGCCACTGTTTCTGTTGTACAAATGTATGGCATATTTTAGAATTCAGTGACCTTCAATGATGTGCATGTGAAATTCAGCCAAGAAGAGTGGGCCTTGCTGGAACCTTCCCAGAAGCAACTCTACAAAGATGTTATGCTAGAGACCTGTGAAAACCTCACTGCTATAGGTAAGACTGCAATTTTTCTTTCACTTTTAAAATAAAGAGACAACTTTTACTTTCTTATTGATCCTCTTCTGTAATTCCAATTGAGAATGAGGAGGAATGAGGTAAATAAGTCAGGCATGGATCTAAGGGTCACAGAAGATAGTGATTTAAGTTTTGCCTTAATAATAACATGATATTTCCAATAATATATATTTTCTGGTACTATATTTTAGGCTACAATTGGGATGACCATAATATTGAAGAACATTTTCAAAGTTCTACAAGTAATAAAAGGTAACTTTATGTGCATGTTGATACAGATATAAATCTTAAATTTTAATGTGTCCCGGAAGTCTGGTGTTTTTTGTTTGTTTGTTTATTGGCTGCATTTTATTTTCTGTTTTTGAAATAGATTTTTTTCTGGGTCTCTGTGACTTTCTTAGACTTGCTTGTTAGACCAGCCTGACCTCAAAATCACACAGATCTGCCTGCTTCTGCCTCCACAAGTGCTGGGATTGAAGGCATGTACCAGCACACAAGGCTATGTCCTGGAAGTTTTAAAGAAAAGCAACAGTGTAAAAACAGCACTGCTTTAAGTGTACTGATGATCATTAAAATCTCATAATTCCATGTACTTCAATGTCAGGTATCTGATTTGTGTTTACAAGGCACTCCCCTAAGATAGAAGAAAATAAAATAATATTGTAACAAAAATACTATTTGAATCATATGGACATTACAGCTACTGACTTGAATTGCCAATCTATTTAGTCTCATTCTATCTACTCAGATATTGTAAGAGGTGTACACACTGAATTGGTGATCAGTATGTGTCCAAAACCTTCTAATAAGCAAAAATTACATAGTAGAACCAGTGTTACTAATTTTCGTGCAGTAACATTGTAAAGTTTAGTGAAAGGAGCAGCTTATGAGAATCAAGAATATTGTTGTGGAGAAACCTTAATCCCTATATGACATGTCTATGATGAAGAAAAGCAAACTCTGTTAATTCAATGTGGAAATCTTTATTATTTTTGTAAATTAAACTGGTATGTCATATGTCAAAATGATTCTAAGACACATGAGCATAGGGTTATTGAAAGAAGCAGTGTCCCTGTCTTTCTCCAAGAACAACTGATTTGGTAGTAGTCCCCACTGTGAGTAAATTTTCTGACTGTGATAAATGGTTACTGTTAATTGGTTTTGCAACTTCACTGAGAATTCATCAGCAAACTCATATTGCTGAAAATACCCATGAATACTAGGAATTTGGAACTTCTGCTTGTCTTGGTTCACTTTGTAAATGAATTATCATTCATACAGTACAAAAATTTGTGAATGGGTTTGCTGTGGTAAAACTCTGAATTCTTACAATACTCTTCATATATAGGAGAAAACCTCTTATAGAAAAATGATGCTATAAAAGTGATCCACATAACAAATGCTCTTACCATCACAGGGATCTTCAAAAATACCCATAATGAAGGGGAATACCGTGAATGTGAATAAAGTGATAAAACTTTAAAATTTGATTCTTCTTTACCATTAGACCAAAAATGAAATTAATTCATATAGATAAATATATTTATTATTGTAATGAAATGACTGTGGTAAATATTTCACATGTGCCAATTTTCTTTGCAGGCATGAAAGCAGTCATACTGAAGAGAATCCCTTTAAATGCACTGTATATGGTAAAGCCTTCCCCTATATCACTGTTCTCCTATGGCATAAAAGAACACACACTGGAGAGAAGCCTTACAAATGTAATCAATGTGGTAAAGCCTTTGCAAAAAGCTGTCAGCTCATACGGCATAAAAGAACACATACTGGAGAGAAATCTTATGAACGTAACCAGTGTGGTAAAGCCTTTGCACAAAACAGTACTCTCTTAAGCCACAAAAGAACACACATTGGAGAGAAACCTTATGAATGTAATGAGTGTGGTAAAGCCTTTGCACAAAACAGTCATCTCATAAGCCATAAAAGAACTCACACTGAGAGAAACCTTATGAATGTAACCAGTGTGGTAAAGCCTTTGCACAAAACAGTGCTCTCTTAAGCCATAAAAGAACACACACTGGAGAGAAACCTTATGAATGTAATGAGTGTGGTAAAGCCTTTGCACAAAACAGTCATCTCATAAGCCATAGAAGAACACACACTGGAGAGAAACCTTATGAATGTAAGCAGTGTGGTAAAGCCTTTGTACAAAACAGTCATCTCATAAGCCATAAAAGAACACACACTGGAGAGAAACCTTATGAATGTAATGAGTGTGGCAAAGCCTTTGCAGAAAACAGTCATCTCATAAGCCATAGAAGAACACACACTGGAGAGAAACCTTATGAATGTAATGAGTGTGGCAAAGCCTTTGCAGAAAACAGTCATCTCATAAGCCATAAAAGAACACACACTGGAGAGAAACCTTATGATTGTAACCAGTGTGGTAGAGCCTTTGCACAAATCAGTACCCTCTTAAGCCATAAAAGAACACACACTGGAGAGAAACCTTACAAATGTAATCAATGTGATAAAGCCTTTTCACGAAACAGTCATCTCATAAGCCATAAAAGAACACATACTGGAAAGAAATCTTATGAATATACCCAACGGGATAGAGCCTTTGCACAGCAGAGTAGTCTCCGAAAATAGGAAAAGACACACAGTGGAGAGAAGCCTTGTGAGCGTAATTAGTGTGATAAATCCTTTGCATGTAACAATCATCTCCTAAGACAACAATACATTCTGAAGGGAAACCATAGGAATATAACTATGTGGCAAAGCCTTTGCACATAACATCTCCTAATACATAAAATAACACATACTGGAAAGATTTCTTACTGTAACAAATGTGAAAAATCTTTTGGACTTCAGAATAATTTCCACACTCGTGAAAGAAATCCTAATGAACAGAAAGCCTGTGAGTGTTTTTAACATGGTGAAACCATTCCACATTTGTATAATCTTCATCGTCATGAAAGGATTCATAATGGAGGAAAAACTTATGAATGTGTTAAAATGGTGAGGCCTTGCACAAATACAGAGTCATCATCAACATAAAAGTATCCTTACTGGAGAGGAATTCTGTGAGTATAAGCAAGCTGGAAAGGCCGTTGTGTACTTTGGTCCACTGAGATGCAACAGAACTGTAAAACTAGCTCAATGGAAATGATCTCCCTTTTCTGAAGGGGAAGGGGATAGGGGCAATAGGAACGGAGGGTAGTCATGGGCAGAGAAGGGAGGGGGATTACTATTGGAATTTAAAGTAAATAAACTTATTTTTAAAAAGAATACAATGAATGGTGAATATCAATTACATGCAACAGTATTATATAATGTGTTTACGGAAGACTTATTGATAATCCTGATTCTCAACATTTACTATTTTCAGTTGCCTCACTTTACACAAGAAACTTTTAGTCCAGTGGATGAATATGTAGGGAATGGTGAACTAACACCACCAGGAAGTTTCTCTGAGAGTAACACAACAGTGGTAGCCTGTAGAAGTTTCTTTGTGTACACATACCTATTGTTCCAGGGGTACTATTGAAAAACATCACAACCCACACTGAATTTTAAGATATGAGGGAAGAGGCTTTCTTTTCCATGTATGACTCTGCTTCTGGCCTAGATGGGTAACCACGTCAAGGGTTTGTTTTCTCTGCCTGACTTCATCTGGAAAGTATCTTTAGACATGGACACCAACAATCAAATTTGATAGATGGCCTTTGACACAGATCCCTGATAACTCTCCCCTCCCTTCAAATATAGGATAATTTCGTTCTGTGTTCTTATTCTTCTTATTCATATAATAGGAATGTGCTGTTTAATGTAAATCTAGCATTCTTGAATTTCCTAGTATTAAACAATTATCTACACCTATGCCTGGAGCATCCCAGGTACTCCCCAAGGGATATAAGCCACTGTTTTCTGTTTTCTGGAATTAAAGTTGAACTTACTTTCTGAGGTGGTTCCCAGAGTGGCTAACCACTGTTATGCTCGCGAGCTTTCCAAGCTTTATACTACTCATCTTCTGCCCCTCATGCCTTCCTGGGCTGGTGGGAAACAGCCCTCCAGGTAGCAAGAGAATCACATTCTCTGAAATGCCTGTGATAAAATATTTCAGACTGCATAGCATTTCAAATTTCACATGTTTCTGGATTTGAGATAGTCAATCAAACAGTATCTTGGGTTGGGACTCATTAAAATGAGTTATACTTAGTGTTTAGTTCAAGGTAAGGTTTCAGGCAAGCTTCATGGTATGAAATCTTCTAAGGTGAGTACAGTGGCCCATGGAAAATAAATACAAGCAGAAATTTTATTTTTCTGTTTTTAATAACTGAGTACTCTTCTGATAATGTAAGGGTGAATGGCAGGGGAGAGGAACTCTCCTTTTGAGTAGTCTACGGGAAGGCGATGGGGGAAGGTGGAGGGAGGGACCAGTAGGAGTTGAGGGAGTGACCTTCAATCAGCATATATAATGAATAAATTGTGAATAAATTGTGAAAAATAAAAACAATTAATAAAATAAAATATAGCAAGAAAAACAAAGCAAAAGAGCAAAAATTTGAGTCTAGTTTGGGTAACTGCCCTCCCTCAAAGAAAAGAAAAAAGATATATAGAAAGAAAAGAAAAACAGAATCTTTGCTTTGTCACCTTTTTTCCCTGTGAGCTCAGTTGTAGATCATTATGCAATGGAGACCATGATTCTCTCTCTGGAGTTTATGTTACCATAGAAGTAGGATTCAAACCTGAAACTAATGGTAGAGGTTCCTAGTTAACATATCAAATCAAACCTACCTGCCATTTTCTCTCAGAAATCCTTCAGTCCTTCCATGTTATCTGGCTGTCCAGGCTAGTACAGCCCAAGCAATACCCTGAATTCTCCTTCCCAGGGCCTGAGATAACCTTACACCCCTTTCACCCACATATAGGCAAACTATTTTGGCTACCTGGTTCTGTCAAGCACCATGCAGGAGCAACAGCAGAACAGCTGTAGAACTCATGGAATGTGGCTCCCCTGTTAGCATAATCATGATGAGTTTGTCTTGGAGAAGCATAATCCCAAGAACTGATTTTCCGGAGGACTTTGTGTTCTTATATAGCATATCTCTGCTTGTTGCCCTTATGATGTCCATAATCCTTATAACATGAGTTGTATGAAACCTTTAAGAAGGCTTCTAGCTCTTCACTGGGCAATATCACTGACATTTAAAATTAACAATGCTTGATCTCTTTTCACATGTTCACTGGAGCAGATTAATGAATTAACCACTGTCCTTAAAAGGAGCCATAGATATAGATAGTTAGCAATGACCATTATACTTAGAAACAATTTGGAAAAATAGATTGTTCAACAAGGTCAGGGAAGATGTTTTTGCTAATGGCTCTGATGTAAAAAATCTTAGAGAACAATTTAAAATTAAGAAAAGTACACTATTAATAGTAAATCCAGGGATGTTTTAAGGTTGATGAGCTGAAATAATAGCACAAGGTAGCATTGGCTGTCTGGGCACCCACAAACTGGGTCTAAACCTGAGACAGCAGTTGATTCCCTTATATTTGTTTTTCCCCTCAGCTTCTTGATATGATTTAATAAAAATGGTTAATGAGTAGATGCACACCCCTTTAAGATTTAAAGTACAGGTGCCAGTACCATGCCATTTTTTATTACTGTTGCCCTATAGTACTACTTGAGATTGTGGATGAAGATACCTCCAGAAAATATTTATTGTGCAGGCATTTTTTTAAAATCAATTATGGGTTTTTTGTTTTTCCATATGAAACTGAGAATTGTTCTTTCAAGGTCTGTAATGAGTTCTGCTGGTGTTTTGATTGGAATTGCATTGAGTCTTTAGATTTCTTTTGGTAGAGTGGCCGTTTTAATTATGTTAATCCTACCAATTCTGGAGTAGTATGGGAGATTTTCTGATATCTTCCTTTTTTTTTTTTTTTTTTTTTTTCATACAAGTCATTCACTGGCTTGATTAGAGTCACACCAAGGTACTTTATGTTATTTGTGGCTTCTGTGAAGGGGTTTTGTTTCCCTAATTTCCCTCTGAGCCCATTTGTCTTCTGTATACAGGAGGGCTTCAGATTTTTTTTAAATTTAATTTTGTATCCAGTCATTTTGCTGAAGTTGTTTATCAGCTGTAGGAGTTCCTGGGTTGAATTTTTAGTGTTATTCATGCATACTATCACATCATCTGCAAAACAAGCTGGACTGGATGTGGAGAAAAGTGAATCCTCCTCCATTGCTGGTGGGAATATAAACTTGTACAACCACTTTAGAAATCAATCTGGTGCTTTCTCAGAAAATTATGAATAGTGTTACTAGAATATTCAATTATACCAACCCTGGGCATATATTCAGAAGATTATCAACCATTCAACAAGAGCAGTTGCTCAACTCTACTCATAACAGCTTTAGTGACAATATCCAGAATCTGGAAACAACTTAGATGTCCCCAAACCCAGGAATGGACACAGAAATTGTGGCACATTTATACAATGCAATACTATTCAGCAATTAAAAACAAGGAAATCAGCAGGCAAATGGATGCAACTAGAAAAGATCACTCTGAGTGAGGTATCCAGAAGCAGAAAGACACTCATGTTATATACTCATTTATATGTGGATATTAGCCATATATTATAGGGTTTAAAAATACTAAAATCTATAGTCCTAAAGGATCTAAACAACAGGAAGAACCCTAAGGAAGATGCTTAATCCTCATTCAGAAAGGCAAATGGGATAGACATTGGTAGTGGGAGAAGACAGGGAACAGGGCAGGAATCTACCACAGAGGGCATCTGATAGAATCTATCTAGCAGAGAATTGAAGCAGATGATTAGACTCATAGCCAAATTTTGGGCAGAGAGCATGGAATAATATGGAAGAATCAGGAGATAGAAAGACCTGGATGGGAGAGGCCCTTCACAAGAAGGCCAATTGAGCCAAAAAAATATGGGCCCTGGAGGTCGGTCCTATTCCAACCAAGGACCATGCATAAAGAAAACCTAGAACCCCTGCTCAGATGTAGTTCATAAGTATCTAAGTTTCCATATGAGTTCCCTATTAAGGGTAACAGCAGCTGTTTCTAACATGAACTCAGTGGCAGGTTCCTTGATCACCTACTACTGAAAGGTACAGCCTTGCATGGTCACAGAGGAGGAAAGTGCAGCCATTCTTTGTAAGACTTGATAAGATAGGCTAGGATAAGATAGTAGGGGAGGAGGACTTCCCCTACCAGTGGACTAGGAAAGGGGCATAGGGGTAGAAGAGGGAGGCAGGTTGTAAGGTGGAAGATGAGGGAAGGACTTACAGCCAGAAAACAAAGTGAATAAATTGTAATAATCAATAAAAAAGAAAAAAATGAGGTGTTTTTTTTTTTTTTTTTTTTTTTTTTTTTTTTTCCTGAGATGGCTGGACTCAGGCAACTGTCTCTTAAAAACAACTAGAAAGAATAGTATTTCATCTTTACACATTTTTCTTTTTCCTGTAATAATATATATAATAAATACCCTTGATAAAATTCAGTGTTTTGTTACATATTCCTGGTATTGTAATATAGTATAATGTATTATAAATCAAATTTTGACATGTTAAGTGTGTAAAAATAGTTTATGAAAAGTGGCTTGAATTTTCAAAAGTTCAAAGTGTGTTTATTCAAAACTCTGGAGGGTGAAAGTGGAAGGAAAAATGATGGAAGAATAAAATAATATATAAATAAATTAATATCACTTTCACATAAATTATGTTTGGTTATTGAGATTTTAAAAATATACACAGAATACTTTTCAAGTAAACAATGTATGTTACTGTTAATAGCCATTCTGTACTTATCCTGAAGTATTTCTATATATTACTCCTCTCTTGTCACTGAAATATGTTGTTTTGACAAGTCATGCCACAACACCCTGATGTTCAGGTTCTAATACTGATCATTCAATTCTTATTTCAGGGTACTGACTGCTTATAGCCCAATTAGGAGTGAAGTCAGACAATGTTTGATTTCTGTGTCTAGCTAAGGTCACAATTTTTGATGATACATTTTTAGTTCATCCACAATTTCAAAGTAAAATGATTGACTTTCTTGAAATGTTAAATGTTCTCTCTCTCTCTCACATGCACACACACACACACACACACACACACACGCATACATAATGCATGATACATGTAATAGGAGTTATTGGCAACAATTGAAATTGAAAGAGCCAAAAGAGGGCTGTGTGGGAGGTTTTGTAGGGAGGACAGAGATGTGAGAAATAATGTGATTATATTAAAATCTCAAAAAACAAATGCACATGTTTTCCATGAATGAAAAAATTGAATAATATAATATTTTGCACTGATGTGATGCAGGACAATCAATTCCATTCTATTTTAGCACACAGTCAGCTGTGTTTCAGTTAACATGAGTATAGATGTGTGCTGGACCTGTCCAAATCATCTGTTGTTTATTTATGGATAATGGTAGAACTCCTCACTCAGTGTGTACAGTATATATTCTCTTTTAAATTGACTCAAGAATTTTAGGTATTTTTTTGTGTGAACTGTATAAAATAAAGTTCCCCTAAACTTCTTTCTTGGTCCACTTTCTTCTACTGTCTCCTTCTATCCTTTTACACAGAAATGCTATCTAACCTGGATGGTAAAAAGTGTTCAGTAGATGCAGCAGAAGAATGGACATTTTTTTGTCTAGTCCATTCTGTTAGTTCCTGTCTTTCTACTGGAGAATTGAGCATCCGATTTGAGAGTTTTCAATGAGCAATTTTTATTATTTCCTTTTATTTTGTAGTTATGGTATGGGGTTTTTGCCTTTTTATTTGATGCTTGGGATTATTCATTTTTTTGTGTTTTATTGGATATGGTTAACATTTTTAGATAGGAGTTTTGATTGGCTTCTGTAGTGAAGGAGTTTTACAGAGATACTGCTCATATTTGGTTTTATTGTGCAATATATTTTTATTTCACCATTCATATTGTAAGTTTACTGGATATAGTTATAAGAATCCCTTAAAGATTATATACAATCTGTCTCAGCCATTCTAGGTTTAGAATTTTTCCTGAGAGATCAGGAGTTACTCTAATGAGCCTGAATTTATATGCAACTTAGTCTTTTCAACTTGCAATTTTTAATATACCTTCTTTGTTTAATATGATTTTTTTTTTTTTTTTACATTTAGGGTTTGATTTTATGTGCTGAGCACAATTTCTTTTCTGGTAGGCTTTGTTGTTTTCTATACTTTTTGTACTTTTATAGACTACCCATTCTTCATTAGGTTAAGGATATATTCTATTATTTTGCTGAAAATATTTCCGGGATTTTGATGTGAATTTTGTCTTCTTCCTCTATTTCTATTATTCATAAATTATTATTTTTTGCACTTTTTAGATATTCTGGATCTTTTGTGCATTGCTAATTAAAATTTCTTTTGATGCAATTATCCAGTTGTTGTTGTTGTTTCTTTGTTCTTGTTGTTCATAATCATCTTCATCTTCATCTCTTCGTCCTCCTCCTGCTTCTCTTCTTGCTCCTCCTCCTCCTCCTCCTTTTTTTTCTTCAAAATAGTCACTTTACTCATAATATTCACCCTGATTAAAGTTTTCCCTTCCTCTAATCCTGGAAACTCTTTCCCATCTCCCCTTCTATCCTGTTTAAATCCACCCTCATATAAAACAAGGAGGGCTATAATGTATAATAAGAAAGTAAAATAGAGAAAAGACAAAAACAATCACATCTTATTAGAGAAAACAAACAAAAGAAAAAGAGCTCAAGGGGGTAAAAGATGTAGACTTGTTCACACATGCAGAAATCTCATAAAATATTAAACACGAAACAGTAGTACACACAGAGGGTCCATGTAGCTTTAAAACTAGTAAAAACTCTTCAGCAAATTAAAATGAGAACTGTGATAAAATTTTTAAAATGTATGCCAGAATTACAGGACATGCAAATCCAAACGTGCCAGTGAGTGAAATTTTTGGCCATCAACCTTTTGGAATGTATGCTTAAAAGTATAAATACGAGTAGTCCCTTGGATAAAATGAGTGTACTTTGGAGAAAACTACATTTTCATTTGCAAGTACTTATCAATTAGAGATAGTGCTAGGGACAACATTAAAGGCTTTGTGCATGCTGCCTCAGTCTCTTGGAGCTTATATATTCTTCAGTCCTCTTAATTTATAGTGCTTTGTTCTTTAATATCCTTTATCATTTCTGGCTCTTACACTCTTCTGGCTGAATTACTGAAGAGCCTGGAGGGCATATTCTGAGGTCTCTCACTGACTGTCTATTTTCTCTATGGGACTCTGAATTTGTCTCCATCAGATGCAGGATGACATTTTTTTTATGATGGCTGAACAAGATACTGATCTATGAGTATAGCAGAATGGTGTCAATGGTCATTTTATTACTTTCAGTAGAATTTAGTATTTCTTTTCCCCAGAACCATGGGCTGTGTAATTTCTATTTCTTGATCAATAAACCAGTGTCAGGTGCGGATTCCATCATATGAAGTGGGCCTTAAGTCAAACTATAGATTGGTTATTTACTCCTACAACTCTTGCACTAATATGTCTTACAGGTCATAGTTCAAAAGTTTGGGAGCTGGGTTAGTGTTTATATGTATCCTCTTGTAGTTGCAGAGTACTTCCCATATCAAAATTGCTGGAATGTAAGTGTGAAGGTTCTATGTAGGAACAAGCTCTATTTATCTATGTTCCATGTAAGTGTAAGTGTTGTCTCCAGCAAGAGGGCACTGCATTCAATTTGTGGAGTGCAGCCTATAGTCTTGGCAAAAGCCTGTATTGTTTTGGCATTACGATCACACTACTTTGGCCAATACCTCAGTTAAATATAACCCATTACCAGTACTGGATGCTTAATTTAGTGACAAGAGATTTCCAGTTGGTACTTTCTTCTTGTGTAGTGATTTCATTTATATTGGCTTCTTATATGTATATATTTTAGAAAGTTTCTATTGCATTAGGTTTCCACTGTACCAGACAAATGACCCTTAAATTTACCTGTCTTTCCTCATGTTGCCTTTCATTGCCCTCTTCCTTTCCCAATCCCCTTCAATTCTATCTTTTTAGCCCACCTTCCATTTGTATCAAGTATTTTATTTCCCTTTCCTATGGAGAAATCTCTGCCTCCCCTAACCTCCAGTTCTTAATCTGTATGTATCCCCTGTGGTAATATGTTCAGTTGCTTTCATATCATACATCTTGCAACTAATATATATGTAAAACAAATACATACCCTATTTCTCTTTTGGGGTCTAGGTTTTTTCACTCCCAGTTACCTGCAAATGTGCATTTAACTTCACATTTCATGATTTGATTTTTTAAATGTCTGAGTAATATTTGATTGTGTAAATACACTAGTACTATAACAAAAAATAGAAATACACACTGGAAAGCTAGAAATGCACACTGGAAAAACAGGTAAAATCTTCACAAGTGGTGCTGACCAAACTAGATGTCTATATGTAGAAACATAGAAATAGATGCTTATTTTCATTCAAAAGTCACCTCCAAATGGATTAAAACCTCACCAAAGTTCATATACAGTTAAAGCCATGAAGTCAGCACAGCTATTTGACAAAGATCAAGCACAGCTGAGCTGCATGTTACAATAGACTTCATGATATCTTTCAGGCTTGGTCTTGATCTCCACTTGTTACATGCTTAGAGGGTTTTCAATACATGTACAACCTGGGGACATTGGAGCAACGGGAAAATTTTTTAATGAATCATTTATGCCTTCACTCTGTGATACTGCTTCTAAGCTACCCCCGAAAAAATCCTGAGCATACTGCTACCTTCATTTTTAGGGGGAATCTCAATTATTTGGCCCTACATGAATGTCTTCCTCATGTAAGTTGTAACTCACATAAAAATTGCAGAAAACTCCTTATGAGACTTCAGCTCCAAGATAGTCTTGCGAAACCTACCCTGTGCTTCCTCAAGAAGAAAATAATCAGAACAACATACTCTTAAAAAGGCAAACAAAGTTTCTAGAGCTTGGAAAGTTGATAATATTTGAGATTAAATACCTTGTACTTCTGTATCCTCAGATGATTACTTGGCATATAAGATTAGGAGTTACATATGGTATGTTCTCAATGATTAGATAAAGATGTAAATGAATGGCTGGAGACATCATCACCTTACAGTAGGGTCTATAATGATGGACAAAGAATGTTTTATAAAAATGATTTTTAAAGTGAGGTATTAGGACCTCCTTTTCCTAGAAATATCTGTTTTCACAGTAACACTGTGGTGTTGTATGACCAAAATAATGAAAGAATACTTAGATTTAGCACATAAGTAAATTCTACAAAGATATGAGGTATAGACAATGCATTATGCCAGGAATTGAATAACAACTGTTGCTGCTTTGCCATAAATTGTTTTTCATGAGGCTGTCCATTAAAATATGATAATATACTTCTTGGGACAAAGCAATATGCCCAGCCTGGCTTGAAGATTTTCTACCTATTGCCATTGAATCTGAGAATGTGTCCAACCTGAGAATGGGGTTTCAGGCTGTGGCAAATATGCCTCCATATTCTCAAAAATGTCAGGTTATGGCATTGATGAAGAAAAAATGATAGTAAAAAGATAAGGTTTATCACTGATGACTAAATTTATGACCAAGAGACAGTTAAAACACCTGTCTGGGAACAAAAAAATCATCTATGTTTTAGAACAATGTGAATCTATCTTTTATTATTGAACTATGTCTGAATAAAGAAGTACTCTGACTGCCAGTCAGTCAAGACTCTAAGTTTCTTTGGACAACCATGCCTGACTCATTTCTGCCTTGCCTTATTCTTCCTTCCTCTCTCGAAACTATCAACTGCTGAGGCTGGTCCCCAGTCTTTCGCCACCCTCTTTCTTTTCTTTCATGGTAGGTTGAATATTCACAACTGAAGATCTAGAACTACATGGTTCAGAGGAGACAGGACATGTGATATCTGTTTTCTGGATCTGAGTTACCTAAATCAATATCATCACTTATATTTCTACCTATTTATGTGCACACCATTTCAGTTATCTATCAGTTGAAGAATATTTATGTGTTCCCAGTTTGTACTTATTTTGAGTAGAATAGCAACGAGCATGGTTGAAAAAATATTTTTGATGGAATTATGTTAAGTCCATTGTTTTTATGTCAAGGAAAGTTATAAGTGGCTTATATGATAGATTTAGTTTTATCATTTTGAGAATTCTGCACAATGATTTCCGCTGTGGATGTAGAATTTTGCAAGCACCCTTTTCCAGAGATCCATATTTTTGCCTGTCCAACAGAAGATGTCAACTGTCAACTTAATTCCTGTTTCCTCCAGAAAAATAAAATACTAAGGGAAAAATATATAGTACCTGTATTATTTATCACAATTACTATTATGTAATTAAAATTTGAATATTTATGTTGTCCACAAATTAAAAAGTAACATGCATAACTTACTAAAATGTGTTTTCAGAAGTAGTTTCTACTCTGAAATAGAGTGTATCTATATAACATTGCTTAAATGAAGGGCTCTTTAGTTATGGTTAGATATACAGCTTATATAAAATTGCTAAAAGTAGGGGTAAGTAATTTCATTTGAAGAATTAAGGGATTTTATTATAGTCCAAGTATTGGACTTAATGATGGGTGAGTCATGTTGCTCAAGAAAGATCCCCAAAATGACAGCTATGCTGAAAGATAAGTACAGAGCCATGCATGCCAGAGCCAAGCCCAGAGGATCCTCAAAGGACAGGAAGGTCACTGCCATGGGCAGGGCAGGCAGTGGTTTCTCTCAAGGTTTGGGTACTCTTGAATTCAGCAAGGGATACATTCCTGCTGATCTGTGGGGATAAAGTAAATCAACATCTCAACTCCTACAAGTCACTCCATGTTCAGTGCATGAAGAAAGATTTCCAATGTTATTGTGTGCATCTTATCACATTCTCTTTTACTATACTGACAAGAAGGACACTAAACATACATTATTTGTCATTTGAGGTATTGGTTGCTGAAGTTTTTTTTCTAGCTAGATCTATGATTAAAGATGGTGAGTATTTTTTGTGTATTTCTCAGTAAATTGTGTCTTATTTATGCTTCATTCTGTCACCCATGATTTTCATTAATTTTTACAATATATTCACCTTGTATCCCAATTGTAGCCCCCTCCCTCATCTACTCTATGTCCCACTATTCCTCCCCCCTCTTCCCCTATCCTTCTCCTGTAGTCCTCTGATAGGGAAGGTCCTATCAGTCCCTAGCCTATCAGTTTCCATTAAGACTCCCTGTATCCTCTTCATCTGTGGGCTTACTAGTTGTCCCCACCAGTGAGAAGTGATCAGGAAGCAGGCAACTGAGTTCAGAGACCGTCTCTTCTCCCCTTACTAGGAATCCCATATGGAGACTGAAGTGTCTATGGGCTACATCTGAGCAAGGGTTCTAAGTCCTCTCATGCTCTTTGGTTGATGCATCAGTCTCTGCAGGGCCCTGGAACCCAGATTATTTTGTCTTTGTTGGTCTCCTTGAGTAACTCCTGTCCCCTTTAGGTCCTTCTATCTCCCACTTCTTCAATAAGACTTTTTGTGCTCTATACAAAATTTTGCTGTGGGTCTCTGCATCTGCTTCAATCACCTCTTGAGTGGAGTCACTTAGTGTTCATCCATGGAAGGCTCCTATCCTGTTCTCTCTCTTCTAAGGCATCTATACTGTTTTCTTTTCTGAATGAGAATTAAGCATCTTCCCTATGTTTCTCCCTGTACTTTAGCTTTTTAAAGTCTGTAGATTTTAGTATGTCCAATCTATATTGTATGGGTAATATCCACTTGTAAGTGAATATATACCATACATGTATTTCTGCTTCTGGGATACATCACTCAGGGTGATCTTTTTTAGTTCCATCCATTTGCCTGCAAATTTCATGATTTTCTTGTTTTTAATACCTCAGTATTATTTCCTTGTGTAAATCTACCACAATTTCTGTATCCATTCCCCCATTGAGGGACATCTAGTTTGATTCCAGCTACTGGCTATTATGAATAAAGCTGTTATAGTCATAGTTGAGCAAATGCCCTTGTTGTATGTTTGAGCATCTTTCTGATATATGTCTAGGAGGTGTTTAGCTGGGTCTTGGGGTAGCAGTATTCCCAGTTTTCTGAGAAAGTGCCAGACTGATTTCCAAAGTGGTTATACAAGTTTACATTCTGCCAGCAATGGAGGAGGGTTCTCCTTTCTGCACATCTTCTCCAGCATGAGTTGTCCCTTGAGTTTTTTATCTTAGTCATTCTGATGGGTGAGAGGTGGAGTCTCAGAGTCGTTTTGATTTTCATTTCTCAGATTTTTAAGGATGTTGAGCATTTTACACTGTTTCTACACCATTCAATATTTCTCTGTTGAGAATTTCTGTTTAGCCTTGAACCATATTTTAAATTGGATTATTTGATTTGTTGGATTATTTATATATTCTGGATATTAGCCTTCTGTCAGATGTAGAGTTGGTGAAGATCCTTACCCAGTCTGTAAGCCATCCTTTTGTTCTGCTGATAGTGTCCTTTGCTTTACGGAAGATTTTCAGTTTCATGAGATCCCATTTATTGATTGTTGATCTTAGAGCCTGTGCTGCTGGAGTTCTGTTCAGGAAGTTGTCTCCTGTGCAAATGTGTTTAAGCCTCTTCCTCAATTTTTTTTTTAATAACAGATTAAGAATGTTAGTTTTATGTTGAGGTATTTGATCCACAAGGAATTTACTTTTGTGCAGGGTGATAAGTATGGATCTATTTGTATGTGTAGACATCGAGTTAGACAAGCACCATTGGTTGAAGATGTTCTTTTTTTCCATTGAATGGTTTTGGCTTCTTTGTAAAAATCAGGCGTTGTAGGTGTGTGGGTTTATTTCTGGGTCTCTGATTCAATTCCACAGATCCACCAGTATGTTTCTATGCCAGTACCAGACCGTTTTTACTGTTTTTCTGTAGTACAGCTTGAGATCCAAGATGGAGAAACCTCCAGAACTTTTTTATTGTACTGAATTCTTTTAACTATTCTGGCTTTTTTGTGTTTTTTATGTAATGTTGAGAATTGTTCTTTCAAGGTCTGTAAAGAATTGTGTTGGTATTTTGATGGGAATTGCATTGAATCTGTACATTTCTTTTGGTAGGATGACCATTTTGCTGTTATTCCTACTGATCCATGAGTATGGGAGATCATTCTATCTTATGATATCTTTTTTCGATTTCTTTCTTCAAATACTTGAAGTTTTTTTACACAGATTTTTCACTTGCTTGATTAGAGTCACACCAGTGCACTTTATGTTATTTGTGGCTATTGCAAGGTTGTTTTGTTTTTTTTTTTCCTAATTTCTTTCTCAGCCCTCTTGTCTTTTCTATACAAGAGGGCTTCAGATATTTTTTAGCAACTTTGTTTCCAGCCACTTTACTGAAGGTGTTTATCATCTGTAGTAGTTCTCTGGTAGAGTTTTTAGGGTTACTCATGTATACTGTCATATCATCTGTGAATAGTGATACTTTGACTTCTTCCTTTCTGCTTTGTATCCCTTTGATTTCCTTTAGTTGTTTTATTATGCTAGCTAGAACTTCTAGTACTATGTTGACGAGAAAGGAGAAAGGGGAAAACTTGACTTGTTTCTGATTTCAGTGGGATTGATTTAAATTGCTTTCCATTTAGTTTGATGTTTGCTTTACACTTTACATATATACTAGTTTCTGTGTGGTGAATTGGTTATACCACTGTTTAGGAATAACCACTGCTTAACTAAAAGATTTATCAATAGTAAATATTAATAATGTACAACAAATGGCACCCAACTATTCTAAGTATCAACACCCTTTAAATCCTACTTTAATATAATTTGGTGGGGGAGAGGAATAAGCTCCCAGTGATACATCCGAAAATTTAAACCTAAAAACTCACAGATAAATTACTGGCTCTTTAAGAGAGACTCTTCAACAAGAGTCAGAGCAAAAGACAGCCTACTGTGGGCAGACCTGAGACTGAGCAAAATTGGTTGCCCCTACAGTGTAACAGGATGAGAGAAACATTAAAACAGACTTCTCAGAGCTTGGCTGATAATTTCTTCTACGGTTTTAAGACAGAAATAAAGGAAAGTTTAGAAATTATGACTAGGGTTACATTCATATTCCTCAATTTTACTTTAATAATTTATTTTGCATTTATGTGTTCTCAAAGGCAAAGGCTTTAGAAAAGATACTGGAACAACAACACAAAAAAAAAAAAAACAAGTAGAACAATGTAAAGAAATAATGAAGGTTGGAAACAGGACATAAAATTAGAGATACAAAAACTTTCAGAACATAAGAAACAACAGGAAAATAGGACAGAGGTTTAAGAAAAAATACTGGAAAACACAAACAATTAGAACACTACAAAGAAAAATTAAAAGTTAGAAGGGAGGCATAAAATAAGACATTGAAGAGATTATTGAACAAAACAAACAACAGAGAAATAGGTGTGAAATATGGGTACAGACCTTAAAAAAGTGAGTTCAGAATACTAAGTAAAGAAAATACTCAGGCAGAGGCAAAAGATAATAGTAAAGAAAGCCAAACAAAGGCAGTTAGAAAACAAACATTAGCTTATCCAGTCAGTGTACAACAGAGACCAGTAGAAGATGATCCCCCACAGGATTACCATGAGGCTGAGTGGCACCCTGTGGAAGTGCTAGACCTGAGAAAATTTAAAGAAAGCGTCACCAATTTTGGAATGCATTCACCATTTGTAAAACAAATGCTGACTTCGTGGTCAATCATTATAGTAATCCCAAAGGACTGGGAGGATATCGCAAAGGCAATAAAAGAGCCTAAGCCATATTTATAATGGCTATCATGATGGAGAGAAGTGGCTAGAAAGATAGCATACAAAAATACAGCCAGGGCTGTTGGTGTTTCTAAATAACAGCTGCTTGGTGATGGCCAATAGGCTCACACAGAGATATAAGCTGTATATAATGAAGAAACCTTAGCATTATGTCACCTAGTAGCCTTAAATTTCTGGGACCACGTTGAGGAATCAGGAAAAATGCTTGAGCCAGTCTCTCAAGTCATACAAGCTCCAAGTGAAACATTCACTAATGTTTTGCAAACCTGGGGATACAAGTATATCAGATCCACCAGCTAGAAAATTACTAATAGAACCTTTAGCCTTTGAAAATGCAAAAATTTTGAATGCAAAGAGGTAAAACAGCCATTTTAAGCAAGGTGTGCACAAATAGATGAATGGGTTATAAATATGATTGACATCGGACCTCATTCACCCAATTTGGCCTTGATAGGAGAAGCTATCCCTAAAGACATTGGGAAATGTCTTAATTTTGATGGGCAAACAAAGTTACCAGAAAAAAACAAAACAATTCAAAAAGGGAATCTATACTTCCTAGAATATGCAGAAGATGTGGCAAGGGTTGACATTGGATTAGTGAATGTAGAACACAGACAAATGGGGTAATCCTTTATCAAAAATGCCTCAGTGGGCCTTTCTCAGGCCCCAATACAAGACAGGGATACTCCTCCACAAAGAAGTTAAACACCACTGCTCTGGGAATAAACATTAAAACCTTCAACAGTGAGGCCAGGTTAGGTTTTATAGATAAATTATAATAATGATAATAAAAAAAACAGAAGGGAAAAAAAAAAAACAAATATATTGGCAAACCTCTATAAATGATCATAGGCCAAAGTAAATTTTAAATAATATTGAAATTGAAGGCATGGTGGACACTGGGATTGATGTTACAATTATCAATCCTAAATTCTGACTCCAAAATTACCCAATTCAAGAGGTGGATATCGAATTCCAAGGAGTTGGAACTTTATCTAAAGTAAAACAACCTGTCAGATGGCTTAAATGTATAGGACCAGAAGGTCAAATAAGAAATTGAAGGCCATATGTGGCTGAGATAACCATAAACTTATGGGGAAGAGATCTGTTACAACAATGGGAGACCCAAATTAACAACCCCAATTTCAGAAGCAAAACAGGTAATACTCCTGATAAAGAAGTTAAAATTATTTTTAAATGCCATCAAAAACAGTTACAGGATGTCCATAAACAAAATACAACAAAGGCATTCTTTTCAACTTCATGTTGGAAAGCCACTGCTAATAAAACCCCCACAACCTTACCAAGGTAGTTGGCTGACCAACCTATTTGGATTGAATAATGGTCTATGAGTAAAGACAAATGACTGGCACTAGAACATTTAGTCCTGGAACAGCTGGAGGCTGAACATATATAGGAGTCCAACAGCCTTTGGAATTCTCCGGTATTTGTCATAAAAAAAAAAATCTGACAAATGGAGGATGTTAACAGATCTCAGAGCCATTAACAAAATTATTCAGCCAATGAGATCGTTACAATCCGGAATCCCATTGCCTTCCATGTTACCTAAACAATGGCCTATTATGGCGATTGACTTAAAGGATTGCTTTTTCACAATTCCTTTACATGAGCATGATAGGGAAAGGTTCGCTTTCTCAGCACCCACTTTGAATAGAAGCTGTCCAATAAGGAGATATCACTCAAGGGTCTTAACACAGGGGATGTTGAACAGTCCTACTTTGTGACAATATTTTGTACAACAGCTGTTGGAGGTAATTCGTAAGCAGTTTCCTCAATCCATAATTTACCACTATGTGGATGATATCTTATTGGTTGATTCAGATAGAAAAACATTAGAAAATATTTTTGATGAAATAAATAGAACTTTGCCTTGTTGGGGTTTAGAGATTACTCCTGAAAGATTACAAAGAAGAGATTCTATTAATTACCTAGGATACAAAATAGGTCTACAGAAAACTCAACCACAAAAAGTACAAATTAGAAGAACCCAATTAAAAACTTTTAATGATTTTCAAAAGTGCTGTGGGATATTAAATGGCTATAGCCTACCTTTGGTTTAGCTACTCAAGAGCTAAGAAACTTATTTCAAACCTTACAGGATAATAAGGACTTTAAAAGTCCAAGAACGTTGTCAACTGAAGATGAAAATGAATTGGCTCTGGTAGAAAGGAAATTACAAAATGCATATATAGACCATATTGATTCAAAGAGGGCCTGTATTTTGGTTACCTTGCTTTCCACTCATTCTCCCACAGGAATTCTTATGCAGAGGGAGGACTGCCTTAGAATGGATATTTTTGGCACACAAACAAAATAAAACCTTAAAAACTGAATCCTTATGATTCAGTTCAAAAATCAAAATTATATACAATTCTTTTGGTGTTATAATATTTTCAAGAACCTCTTAATATAGCCACTGACTCTCAATATGTAGAAAGAGTTTTTTTGCATATAGAAACTGCTGATCTAATTCAGGATAATTTGGACTTAACTTCACTGTTTCTTCAATTACAATGAGTAATCAGAAATAGTAATAATCCACTGTATATAACATAGATCAGATCTGATATGGGTCCACAAGGCCCTCTAGCACAAGACAATGATGAAATTGATCAACTATTGATAGGAAGTGTGTTAGAGGCCGCAGAATTTCATTAAAACACCATGTTAACAGTAAAGGTTTCAAAAAAGAGAGTTTTCTATCACTTGGCAGCAAGCCAAAGAAATTGTGTGAAAATGTCCCATTTGTTCATTATATAACTAAACTCCACTAACTGCAGGAAGTAACCCTAATGGCAACCAAAGAAATGAAATTTGGCAAATCACATGTTTTATTTTATAGAGTTTGGTAAACTGAAATATGTGCACTATACTATAGACACATATTCAGGGTTCCAATGAGCAAAACCCATAAGTTCTGAGAAGGCTGATTCTGTTATTACACATTTATTAGAAATGATGGAAATTATGGTTATGCCTACACAAATTAAGACTGATAATGCTACAGCATATGTCTCTAATAAAATGGAAAGATTTTTTTTTACATATTATAAGATAAAACATGTAACAGGTATACCTCACAATCCTGCCGGTCAAGCAGTCATTGAAAAATCGAATCATACTTTAAGGGAAATGCTTAACCAACAGAGAGGGGTATTAAACCCTCCCAGAGATAGATTACATAATGCTTTATTGACCTTAAATTTCTTAAATGTTAATGAACAACAAAAAACAGCTGCACAAAGACACTGGGTTATAGAAAAAAAAACTGCTGAATTATTTCAGCCTATATATTTCAAAAATACCCTAACTTCACAATGGACAGTAGGGAATATGTTACACACTGGGGAAGAGGTTTTTCATATGTTCATACAGGAGAAGAGAAATTATGCGTTCCTTCAAAACTAATAAAAATCAGATATCACAGAGGAAGACCACCTGAAACCTTGGCCACACACAAGAAGAGAGAAATCAAGAATACCAAACAGAACAGGTAATATAAATTGATAATCCCTTCACATGGGAAAAACTCTAAAACTGACTGAGACATGAAAAATGTCTCTAGCCAGAACTTCAACAATACATGGCCAATAAATCCTTGCCTATAATATCCTCAATATTTATTATGCCATTCTTTTAATTGGCATTGATAAAATTGTTTTACAGTTTAATTCCATTCTGAACATCTCTTACATTTATACTTTTAGAACTGTATAATGCTTGTGAGAAATTATATGGTTGCAGAACAAAAGGAGTGAATACTGGAGATGCTGGACCAAACCTGACAGAATCTTCCTTCCAGCATGCTGAGACATTGACACATCTGTTTCAGTATCTTGCATGTTCCAGAATTCTGCTTGTTCCTGCCTCAACTGCTTCAATTGCTGTTTCTCATCACGACATGCTCCCAAGAGAGCTTTGAAGAAAGCTACAAATCTTAATTGGTCCAGCGTTTTAGACTGTTCTAAACAGGACTTTTATTATTTTCTCAACATTCAAAGACTGGACCACAAAATTGCTTGCTTAATTAAACATTTTTCCAATTTTCTTTGGGCCCCCAAAAGGATTTCTGCATGTCCAAAATGTCAGCTAGAAGAAATCAATGAGAATGATGTCCTATTTTTCTTAAGGGGGATTGGGTAGGTTTTGGGTTGTTTTTCTTTGGCTACAAGTGTTTATTGTCATTGGGAGATGTTTATAAATTACTAATGGTCTTATTCAGAGTGAAACTGTTATGCCCAGTTCGGGAACCCTAAAAGACCAGGGATACACTCTGCTAAGAATACATGAGGTTTTTAAAATTGTATACATGTACAGACATGGGACACAAACATCCTATGGATGCAGGAGAGGAATGTATCCCTGAGATCTAGGGAAGCAAGGTTTTTATGGGGCAAAACCGCAAGCAGGGACTTACATGCTTTGGTGTTACATGATTGTGAAATGGAAACTGACTTTTGAAATGGTTGGTCCACTTTGGGCAGCAAGACTACAAACAGTTCTGGCCTGATCCTATGGGCCAGTTTCCTAGCAACTGTATAATTAGTGGGCAGGAAAGAATGTAGTAAGGCTAATTTGTCCCCTCAGGGCATTAAGGCTAGTTCTTCCTCGAAGGAGGTTGGACATGTCTCCAACTAACTAGCCTTTATTCATGCTTATGCTTTAAACTTTAAAACAATACCCACTGACTTTAAGTCTTTGTTCTCTCAAATCCACTAAGAATTAATGTAATTGAGATTTTAAAAATGAAATAAAATGAAGTTTCAAATCTTTCTTCCATCTGCTATTTTTCCCATAAACTCTACTGTGTGCCTTCCTTGTGAAAGGAACCTGGGTCTGGCAATGTGCCAGCAGGCCAGGCTCTGATTTTTTTATTTCAATCTTATTATTATCATTATTATTATTAATTTGTGTTTTTGAGACAGGGTTTCTCTGTGTAGCCCAGGCCTCTTTGTATACCAGGCTGGCCTTGAACTCACAGACATACTCACAGACATCTATCTGCATCTGCCTCCCAAGTGCTTGGATTACAGGTGTGTGCACTGTGCTTGGCAGGACTTTCTTATAGCCTGATTGAAGTCATACTTTATGACTTAGGACATGTCTAGACAAGTGAGTGTGAAGAACTGGCAGGGGTGCAAACCCTTGCTGTTGGAGAGAGGGTTTCTCTTGTGGCCTTGCATGTCCTGAACTCATTTTGCAAACCCAGATGGCCTGGAAATCACACCAGTCTCTGCTTGCCCCACTGACAGTCACAGGCATGCTTCTTGTTATAGTCTTCTGGCTTCTTGTTATAGTCTTTAAAAATGATTTGTAATCTCTGTCTGCCTTCCTGAGACCAGCCCTATTAAAAAGGGAATGAGTGTTCTTTTTGAGAGAGGGAAACTTTATTTATGATTCATGGTGTAGTTCTCTTTATTATGGAAGATTTGTTTATTATTTGTACACTATTCTGTCTGCACGCCAGAGGAGTGCACCAGGTCTCAGGATAGATTGTTATGAGCCACCATGTGGGTGCTGGGAATTGAGCTCAGCACCTCAGGAAGAACAGCCTGTGATTTTAAACTCTGTGCCATCTCTCCTGCCCCCTCATTTCTTATTTTTATTTTTTAAATTATTATTTATTCATTTTACATCCCTGTCTTAGACCCCTCCCTTTTCTCCTCCCTGTCCTACCCTCCCTGTTTCCCCTATCATCCCTCACCTGGCTCTTCAGAGAAGGGGATTACCCTGCCTCTATTGTGCACACCCACCCACCCCAGCATATCAAGTGGCATCAGGACTGAACACATACTCTTTGCCTGGCGAGGCAACACCAACAAGGGAAAGTGAAAGAAGAGCTAGTTTGTGGGTCAGGGTGTATTCATATGTGTGTTGGTCCTGCTGTGTTTATAAGGCCTTGTTGCACTTGTGTCCTTCATCCACTCAGGCGCTTACACAATTTGCACACAGAGTTTATTGAGCCCTTAGGGGCTTAGGGTTTCTTGGAGACATCTCATTTAGGGTGGAATGGTTAAAGGCCTCTCACTGTTTGCATATCGACTGTATGTGGGTCTCTCTATTTATTCCCATCTGCTGCAGGAGGAAGTTTCCAATAATGGCCTAGCAAGGCACCAATCTGTGAGTAGGGCTGTGATCCTTTAGCAAAACTGTAGCATTTAGATTTCTCTTACGTCCTTGGCCTCTGTAGACTCAGATTCCGGACCACTCAAGCAGTATTGGATCAAGGTTCCTTCTCATGGAGTGGGCCTCCTGAAACACAACTAGATATTAGTTGGTCACTTCTGTGACCTTTATGCCACAAGCGTACCAGCAAATCTTGTAGGCCAGTCACTTTTGGAGAGTGAAGGATGTATGGCTGGTTCGGTGTGTACTTTTCTCTTCTGGTGGCATGCAGCATATGTTCCAGTATCGAAAACAGCAGTCTATAAGGGTGAAGGTTCTTGGTAGGTGCCAGGTGGGATTCGCTGTGTCCATTAACTTGTGAAGGTGTTGTCCTCAGTAACACAATCTTATCATCAGGTTGGGGAGAGCACTGGAAGATGGACACAGGTTGGGTGGCCCCAGGCCCTGCTTTGATCTATCACAGAAACCTCCTGAATCCCGACTCCACAGGACTCTGGGAAGCCTGCTCTCAAGACACGCCTTCGTCTGTTCTTATTAAATTGAAATAAATACATAGCATTAAATGAAAACATCATATATATATATATATAAAGCTAGTTATATATATATAATATAACTATATATATAACTATAACTATAATATAACTATATATATATAAATAATATATATATATATATAACATATATTATATATTTTTATATATAATATATATAGTTATATATAATAATATTAATATATATATATAAAACTATATACATATAGCTAGTTATTAAGTGACGTGTGCGCCACCAGAGGGCACCAGATTCCTTGACAGATGGTTTGCGCTCCACCGTGTGGTCCCTGGGATGGAACCTGGCACCTTGGGAAGAGAGGGATTCTCTGTGTCACAGGGCCCTGGCTGTTGCGATGACGAAAGTTGGCTTTTTTTTTTAAGATTCATCCATCCATCTATTCATTCATCCATTCATTCATTGTACAGCATTCTGCCTGTGCACCAGAATATCCCATTACAGATGTCTGTGAGCCACCATGTGGTTGCTGGGAATTGAACTCAGAACCTCTAGAAGAGCAGCCAGCGTTGTTAACCTCTGAGCAATCTCTCCTGCCTACATTATTTTAATCTTTAAAAAAGGTTTATTTTCCACGTGAGCGCGTTTCTGCCTTCCCAAGACTAGTCCTGCTTTGACTGGGAGACTGGAAATTAATTTTTAAAAGGCAGAGCGACCCCAGGATCCCTTCTCCAGGGACCAGGGACCAGCTGGACTGCATCTAATCAGGAGAATTCAAAGAGCACATTTGTCCTGCACACAAGTTGCTTCCAGCAGCCCTGTGTGTTTACTTCCTGTACCAGGGGAAGGGCGATGGCATCACAAATTGGCTCGAAAGGCTCCTGATCCTGAAGACTGCGAGGGGCACAGGGCGGGGACATTGACAGAACACCAGGGACCAGGAAAACGCTCTGTGTGTTGTGGCACGAGGAAAGCGCTTCCAGGGAATACTTCTGGGTCCTGACAAAGCTCCAGGCTAAGTAAGGAGGAGGAGGATGGCTTGTGAGGGCATAAGCAGTGCGTACAGCATTCTGGGAATTGTATTTCTGCGTCTGCGACTAGTCAAAGCGGACAATACAGTGAGACCTGGCTACAGTACTACAAACAATCCCAGAAGTCCTTGCTCTGAGGCAGTTCTCACAGAGGCTCCCAGCCGGCACAATGCACTCTGGGATTATTTGTAGTTCCCTGGCTATGGAGTGCTTGGCTTTAGGAATTTCCGTGTCTGGTACATTTCATCATGAGTTCAGTGCACTGTCATGAGGATGTTCACAGTCGTACAAGGTAAAACAGATTATTTATTTATTTATTTATTTATTTATTTGTTTATTATTTATTTATTTAGTCTATGAGACACCTATAATAAAACGTGAGTGGCTAGAAGTGGAGCTGAAATGCGGTAGATAGATTTAAAGCCTGGACAGCTCCTAAGAGGGTGGATGGGGTATTGGAGCTTTTGGAGAGGACTGTGCTGAATGTTAAGTGGAACGCGAGCACCCACAAGCATACATGCCATGTCTTCAATGTGTTATGTACTGTTGAAAAAGCAGGCACTTGAGGAAAACTATAGGTTATATTCCAAGAAGCTGGCAGTTGAAATTCAAAGTTCAAGAGTTAGCGAGACACCTCTTCATTTTCCTAGTTCCTCATTCTGCATCCTGTTATTTTCAGGTATTTCAGACATAACAAACAGCATCTTTTTGGGCTGGAAATGGACTGTAGTTTTCAGTTCAGATAGGTAGTAGCATATAATTTTTGAGGATTCTCTTAGAAAACCCTTCCCAATAACTCAAAAGTTGACTTCTCATACCTGGTGTTGGAGTTTTTGTTAGATGGAGGGACAAATGTCATCACAGATGGCAAAATTACATTTAAACTAAATTTTAGTTTTATACAACAGCTTACATGGATTATACATATCTTAGATAGTTACTAGTATGATTCCATAATACTTTTTCAGACATCCTTACTGTTATTTTACCATCTTCCCTTTTGTATTTCTTTCTGTCTTACCTCCAAAATTATTATACCCCCTTCATTTTTTTTCCCATTTCCTCTTTCAAATCTCTATACCCTTCTACTTCCTACTGCACCTCCCACACTTCCATTCTCACCTTGGAAATGGTCACTATTTCATTCTTGTTTTTTAATTACTGCCGGATATAGACTCACATATGAGTACACACATATTCAGTTTAGAGCTGGGAAACTTAGAAGAGAGAATATGTGAAGTTTGTCTTTCTGTGTTTGGATTACCTCATATAACATGATTTTTTTCTAGTTCCATCTATCTACCTGCAAGTTTTATGTTTTTATACTACTCAGTAGTGATTCATTTTAAAATCATGACCTAAAGAGCTAATATTTAATTCATTTTTAAGGTTATTTAATAATTACATCATTTTGTGCCTTCTCTTTTCTTCCCTCCAAACCTTCCCACAGACCTCTCTTATTTCTCTTTCAAATTCATCTTCTTTTTCAAATTGGTATTATGCTCTTAATATAAGTTGCTCAGTTTAATAATGTTACTTCCATGCATGTTTTCAGGGTTGATTGCTTGGTATTGATAACTAACTGATTTTATGAACTTTCCTGTAAAATTTTTTTTCTCACACTCTCAGCATTTATTAGTTCCCTGTAGATTTTTTCATAGGATTAAGGACAATGGTTTCTTCCTAGACCACTTTTGCATATCTATTAGTATTTTCAATTTTTCAGCTCATTTTTATACAGGTATATTGTTGGTAAGCCTTTTTTTTTCTTTTTTTTTATATTGGTCCATCTTATGGGTGTACCTTCTGATATTATTAGGAGACACATTACCAGAACATACTCTGATCCTCTCATATATATATATATATATATATATATATATTATATATATATATATTACCATATTACCTCCTGTTATGCATGATCACTTAGTCTTAGATCTGGGAATTGTTTTGTAGATGTATCAGATGTGACTGTTCTCCAGAATTCTGCCTTGTGATTGGTTGTGGTTTTCAGTCATGATTGTGGTTCAAGGAAAAGCTTCCTTGGTCAGTGTTGAACTATACATATCTATGTGCATTATTAAAAGCATTTAGGTTGCAACATGTTTATATTCATGCATGTACTTACATGTATTATAGGGATTTTATGTAGATAATTTCACAGTATGATTGCTTAAAACTCTTTCAAAAATTTACTGTTATTTCACCCACTTACTTCTTTTATATTTATCCTGTAATACCTGGGTTTTATAGCTCAGGAGTTCAAGATCGCACCCTTTTCAGGAATTCCCAGAGACCACAACTCGATGCAAAAGCAAGAGCATTTTTTTTTATTTCAATTGGGATAGGGTCACCCCTCCAAAGGCAGGAAATGACCCAGAGCATGCAAAGCACATGGTTTTTATACTTAAAAATCTGGCCACTTTTGCTCTATACATTGATTGGTCAGCAAGAATAGCATGAAGATAGTTTACAGCTAGTTGTTTGCAGTTTTTGACTTTTTGTCAGTTTTCTCAAAACAACTCACCCTGCCCTTCAAGAGCTGTCTGCATCTGGCTTCAATTCAAGGCTATCTTGGAGCAGTTCATCCTGCCATTTGAGAGCTATGTGCCTCTGGCTTTAATTCAAGGACAGGAATAGTCACAGCTGTTTTTCTTTTAGAGTTGTTTTCATTCTCAGGTGGGCTCTCATCCCCCTTTCCTTTGTGCTCCAATTTTAACCCTAAAATTGTGAATCAACCTCAGAGAGAGATTGATACTGCCTCTGGAGCATCAGGACCTGAACCACACTTACACATTCCTAACAAAGGCAAGTAATCAGTTAACAATACAGGGTACTATTGTGAAAAGGAGCAAAAGGGTAGCAAAAGGTCCCAGTAAGAGAAGCACATAGGGAGCAGACCATTAAACCCATTCCAAAGAAGAGATTCTATTAATTCTCATCTCCTTTTTTCAAGATCTTTTTGTAATTTTTTTAATCTTTCCTTTAACAATGCCTGATTTATTCGTGTAAAAACAGCATTTCTCCTGTAGGGCTAAGCAGATTCCTCCTTTTTGGCTGTAAGGAGGTCTAATCCCCTCTGGGTCTGGAGAACCATTTCTGCTAAGGAATTGAGCTGGTCTTGGAGGTCATTGATGGTGCTCAAAAGCAATTGTACATCACTAATTAACTGTTGAGACAGTTTGTTGTATTTATAAAATAAAAATCCAAACCAGCTGACCCAGTGCCTATGGAAGCAGTCAGCCCAATTCCCACTAACAGAGGAATGAACTGAACAGCTTTCTTTGTTCTTCCAGCCATTAAGTCACATCTGGGGACAGGGACTGGCTTTTCCCCTGGAATGATGCTAATATCAGGGAGGGAGTTGCCTGTACACAGGTCCCAGTCCAATCTGAGGGCAAGAACATATAGGCTTTTTTATTCCTGCATAAGAAAACAGTGTTATTGTCAGGGCAAGAGCTGTGGAGATGTCAATTGTTGAATCACAAATGGCAAAGGTAGCATCCCCTACAGGTAGATCTGAGCTATCATTTTTGTAGGGTTTTGTCAAACAGGTAACATTTTGTTTGAAGAGAGGCTGCACTCTCATAGGGGTGCTGAGTGGCAGGACCCCTCAGCAGTGGAATAAGTGGCTTTAGAGGGGGAGGTCCAGAGGAACAGGCTGCCATTTTCAGAGGTGGAGCCAGCAGTCACTTGCAAGCAAAGGATTGGTGTCATTTAGGAGGCTATGAGTGGCAGTAATAACATCTACAGTCTGGGGTCTAAAATAATGTTTCCTCTACTATCAGGAAGAACCAAAGGGTGGTAATTGAGGGATGAGTATTCTTTTTCTATTAACTCTTTAATGCATTGTTTAACCTGTTCTTGTCTGACCTGATCCTGCAGCCCCTCCTCCATCTGAAAGGTGAATGAGAGGTACCTTTCTTCAGCATACAGGCTTCCCTACCATCCCAAACAAGGGGCTTGGAGTAATTTAGATCCATGGCCTCCTGTTGGCACATTGTGGGACCAATCGTCTATCCTCATCTCCTCCCTGACTTGGTTCAATATGGCAGTGAAATAGGTGATGTTATCTTTTCCAGTACCTTGTTGCACAACCCTATAGCAATTACTTTATGTCCATCTACCACCACTGCCTCTGCCTTTCTCTTCCATTCTCAAAAAAAAAAAAAAAAAAAAAAAAAAAAAAAAAAAAAAAAAAAACAAACCTGCTCCTATCCGTACAGTATGTCACCTCAGCTTTATGAAGAGGGTGATCTTTCAAGTCCTTGCACTCTCCCTGTTCCTTTGCTAGAACGTGCAAACAATCATGCTCCAGGGGCTGGATTTCTAGATCCGTAAATAAGGTGGCAGGGTTTAGCTCCATAGCCAGTTCAAAGGTGACTCTATCATTATTCAAGAGCAAAGCCTGGTAATGTGTCATGCAAGTGTTCGTGAGCCAGCAATCAGGTGGCTGCCTTATGACACTCTCAGAGGCATGAGGAGCATAGATGGTGAGGACCTGTCATAGAGTCAGTTTGTCTGCATCTTTTACTAGTGCCACCACTACTGCTATTATTCGAAGGCAGGTTGGCCATCTTGCCACTACTGAAACAAGCGTTTTGGATAGATAGGCTACCGGTCTCTTCCAGGGTCCAATTTTCTGTGTTAGCACCTCCTTGGCCATTCCGTTTCTCAGCCACATAAAGATGGAAGGGTTTGGTTACATCAGGGAGTCCCAGTGCTAGGGCTGACATTAATGCTTGTTTGATATTATCGAATGTGGCTTGTTCATCCTTTCCCCAGATGAAAGAGTCTTTGCCCTTCGTAAGGGCATACAGATGGGCTGCCATCTTGGCAAATCCTGCAATCCACAGCTGGCAAAACCCTGCTGTACCTAAAATTTCCCTCAGTTGTTTAGTAGTCCGTGGAGGGGGAATATGAAATACAGTCTCTTTTCTAGCCTCTGATAGTCATTTCTTTTCCTCTCTTAATATATATCCCCGATAACTGACCTGTTTCCTGCAGAGCTGGGCCTTTTTTGCTGATGCTCTATAGCCGAGGTCACCCAGCTCTTGTAATAGCTGGTCGGTGGCTTTAAGGCAGGTTTCTTTACAATTTGCAGCTAATAGAATGGCATCCACATATTGGAGAAAAGTTACCTGGGGATTGGTGGCCCTGAAGTGTGCCAGGTCCCAGTGTAGGGCTTCATCAAATATAGTAGAAGAATTTTTAAACCTTGAGGAAGTCAACTCCATGTATGCTGGCCTGAGACCCCTGAGTCTGGGTCTTTCCATTCAAAAGCAAAAATGTCTTGGCTGGTAGGGCTGAGTTGGAAACAACAACAACAAAAATGTGTCCTTACGGTCCAGTACTGTATACCAAACCCTGTGAGGGGGAAGGGAACTCAACAGATTTCACGGGTTGGGCATGATAGGGTGTAAGTCCATGATCTGTTTGTTAACTTCCCTCAAGTCCTATAACGGGTTGATAGTCGTTGCTCCCAGGCTTCGAACTGACAGCAATGGAGTATTCCAGGTGCATTGGCACCTTTTGAGAACCCCTAGGTCAAGGAGCCACTGTATGTGAGGGCGAATCCCGTCACGGGCTTCCTTAGACATTGGATATCATTGCACTGTGATTGGGATAGCCTGAGGCTTCAGCTCTATTTGAACTGGGGGCTGTCTCTCTGCTTTTCCCAGGCCATCTGTTTGAGCCCATGCCCTGGGATGTCTCTGTAGCCACCAGTCAATGTCTTTTTCTGGACTTACTACCTTTTCAGACAGGCGGTATTCATCTTCCAGTTGCATTGTCAGTACATGAATGGGATCTCCCTTGTTGTCTGTCACCTGTGAGCCATCTGGTTTAAAACAGATATGGGCCCCTATCTTAGTTAGGATATCTCGCCCTAACAGTGGGTATGGGCATTCAGGGACACCTAAGAATGAGTGGGATACCCGGCCCACTCCAAGATACACTGCTCTTTGGGTAGTCCATGAATATTGTTTTCATGGACCCACATTTTTTTTCTCTTTTTTAGCTCCTAAGTCTTGTAACAGAACAGAATGTTGGGCACCAGTGTCCACCAAGAAGTGGACTGGCTTTTTCTTCCTTTTGGACAACCCTTGATCCGGTGTCCTTTCTCCTTGCAATAGACACAATAATCCTTAGACAGAGGGCCCCTCCAATTGCTAGGAACTCTCTCCCTATCATTACAACTCTCCTGCACTACAGTGGCCAGGATCTTAGACAACTTTCTCTCTTGCTTCTTATCCCTTTTACTTTCTCTCGCTTCTTGCTCCTTCTGCTTTCTATCCTCTTTCTCTTCTTCCATCTTCCAGCTGTAGAAAACCTTTTCTGCTACCTGCACTAAATCCTTCAATGACTTGTCCTGTAAATCCTCTATTTTCTGGATTTTTCTACGAATATCTCTGGCTGACTGGTCTATAATGGTTATAGTCACCATTGCCCTATGCTCATCTGAGGTAGGGTCATAGGGCTTAAACTGGCAGTAAGCCTCCATCAGCCAGTCAAGAATAGCTGCAGGAGATTCATCCAGCCCCTGAACCACCTCTCTTACCTTCATCAAATTGGTGGGCTTATCGAGTGGCCCCACAGAGACACGCCATTAGAGTCTGGCAGTAGACTTTCAGGTGCTCCCTATCTCTAGGTGTGTTGTAATCCCAGTAGGGGCAGGTGAGGGGAATGCCATCATCAATCTCATTAGGGAGGACAGAAGGCCTCTCATCTGATCCAGCATATTCTTTCTCACCTCAAGGAGAACCCGCCCCATTCCTCAGTAGTCAGGAGGGCCTGCAAGAGTTGCTGGCAATCATCTGAAGTGGGCTGGTGTGAGAATAGGACAGATTCAAACAAATCAGTTAGAGCTATTGGATTTTCGAAAATGGGGTTATGGGCCTTCCACTTATTGATTTCCATCATCATCAGGGGGCCCATAGGCCATTAAAGGAAGGGCCATGGAGTCTGGCTGAGCTGCTCAGCAACCCATGTTTCCGCCCATGGATCACTTTCACTTTGGGATCTGGTGGCGACTGCAGTGGTGCCGAGGGACTGGCGGCACCCTGCTGCTGCAGACCTGCTGGGTGATTAGTGGTGGGAAGGTCAAAAAGAAGTCACAGTCTGTCCCATAATAAAGTCGTCCACCAAGAAAATCAAAGAAGCAACAAAGATAGAGACAAAGAGAACACAACAGGCAATTCAGATAAGGACACACTTGCGGGTGGTACCAAAGAATTCTGATTGAGAGGCTGCCTCACAGCAGCCATCTCCGATGAGAAACAGATGGGAGGAGGACCATCACGGACCTGGCCTACCCAGATGCAGAGGCTGCTTCCTGGCAGCTGACTCCTACAGATGGGAGGAAGACCTTCACAGACCTAGCCTCCCAGATGGAATCTGGAGTGTCATCCAATTCCCAGATAGAGTGGTATACCAGAAATCAGACTACTTCTGAGATCAACCTCCGAGCCCAGTCTGATGAGGGTTGGGAAGGGGCATGCTGTTTCCTGGCCAAATGCACCAAAATGTAAGACATGGAGTCTCACTTCTCAGGATCGCACCCTTCGCAGGAACTCTCACAGACCACAGCTCAATTCAAAAGCAAGAGGTTTTATTGCTATCTCGATAGGGTCGCCCTTCCAACAGCAGAAGACGACCCCAAACATGCAAAGCACAGGGTTTTTATACCTGAAAATCAGATCATTTTGCTTTATAATTTACAGCTGGTTGTAGATTACAGCTGGTTGTTTCTCAGAACAGTTCACCCCACCCTTCAAGAGCTCTATGCACCTGGCTTCAATTCAAAGAATCACAATTGTTTTTTTCTCATTCCCAGGTTGTCCCTCAAGGGAACACTAAGAAAACAAACAAAATAATAGAAATTTATAAACATCTTTCAGGAAAAGGCCAGTAGTACGAGACTCAATTCTACAAAAAAAAGTGGCAAAGAGTGCTAGACAAAAATTTCAATTACAATTTTGCTGCCTTCAAGAAAAGTTTAATACATCAATGATAGTGATTTTATTTACTATTTTTATCATTTCTTTTATTTTCCAATTATGATGTAATTTCAAGCATAATTTCATCATTATCCTCTCCTCACTCCTCCTTCCAAACCCTCCCATACACCCTCATTGGTCTTTTACAAGATGACGGTGTTTATTTCATTGTTATTTTATGCATACACACACACACAACACACACACACACACACACACACACACACACACACAGTATTTGATCAGAGCAATAGAAACCCTAACAAATATAGGCACCTCAAGACTGGAAATGCTTGCTCAAATCTACCCCATTCTCAAGAATAACTGCCAGCATACACAATTACTGAATGAAACATCAGAGGCAGGACTAAGGCCAGAAATTTATACACTGAATTGCCACAATATGTCTTTTTCTCCATCATGACAATGAAATCTTCAAGTCCCTGGTACTACAGCACAGAATTTCAACTCCCCCCTCAAAAGACTAGGACATTAGTATTCTGTGTGAGAGAAAAATTCTGCTTGTGGAAATGCCTGTCTTTTTTCTTTTAATCCCATGTCAACTGCATCAATCCTGACCTAACAGACACTACAACATGCACTGAGGAAAGCAGAGAATCATTTTAACAGTCTTCACGCAACTAAACATTAAAATGTAAAAAAAAAAATCATGTAAGAAAATTACAGACATACATAGATACTCTGTGACAGAACCCTTTTCCATTTTAACTTGTACTTTTAAATATGAGATGAAAATGTTTTATTGGCTTCACCACATAAATTACTTACCAATGATATAAGATCCCAACGCTTTCCTGGCCTACAAGTGATGCTCCCCAGGCATGGTTAAAGTCAGTCAGTATTTGTATCTTCTTCAGATCTCATTTCTGTTTTGCTCAACAGCATTTTATAGAGGGCAAGCACCACTGCATACACTGCACACCATATGGAATAGGTAGGCTCAGAAATGCTCATCACATCATTTTTTCTGGTTTAATCTTTATAGAAATATTTCCTGGGTATGGTTTATTATTTCCACACAGCAAAGCAGGAGGTGAGCAATCAAAATTGTCAATCCGGAAATTATGGAAGTAAGAATCTCCTGGGTACTGGGAGGGTGTAGGTGACTAGAGAAAATTCATTAATCCAGGGATAGTTCTTGTCTTTGAATATTAGAAGCTTCCTCTGAAAACGTTCATCAAATCATTCTTATTTGATAGACTCTAAATGTAAGGTGTTGATCTGCCATGTTCTACACCTTCCTTCTGGCCGAAAATATTTTATTTACCATGTGGAAAAACATCAGTTATTAATATCACTATAGAATGAATACCTGTACATTGTCCTATGAAACCAACACCAAATAATACCCACATTTTAATTAGCTGGAAGTTTTTCTGTAAAACCCACAGAAACATTTGTCTTTCCTTCCTTTCCTCTTCTTCCTTCTCCTGCACCTCTTACTTTTTCTCTTTGCCCAACTGTGTATGGTTCAAGCAAGCAGATGTGGCCACATCCTTGTGTACTTAGTCCCCAGCACCCTAGCCATTAAGCACAGAGCACCTTAACTACTCAGACTCTAGCACATTATTTAGTGTCCTGCCGGCTCGTGCACCTGCAGGCCAGCAGAGGGCGCCAGAACACCCTGTACATGGTGGTGAATAACCTCACCCCCGTGGGAGGTAAATCCATCTCACCCTGGAAGTAAGCAGGAGGGGTGGGAGAGGAGACTTATGCCTCTCTTCCAGCCATCCCCCTGCCTGCGGTAGGCCGCATGCACAAGCCGCTCAGCAGGCAGGCGAGCAATGGACAGGGAATCCCCCGCAACCTCCCCCTGGATGATCATAATGTGGAGTTCTGGCGAAAAGCTTGAATAGGAAGGATGCTGACCAGGGAAAACCTGCAAAGTTACTGGCGTACCTATTATGGAAGTCCCACACCTTCCGGCTTTGATTCCGACTCTGCCATGCAGAGAGCAGAGACTTCATGGTTTGGAGGCTCTGAGCCCCCTACACACACACACATCTCCCTTTCCACTTCCCGCCATCTCCCTGGCCTCAGACACGGTTACATAAACACAAAGTTTCTAGTCACAGACCAACCATTATCATTCCTTCCCTACTTGGGAGCACAATCTGGTCAGGGAAGTACCAACAGTCCCAAAATGCATCACAGCAGGGACCCACCTGCCTGAGAACTACAAACATAGCTTTGGAGCAAGGTCTTCTGGGATTGTATCTGATAACTACAAAAATGGCGTATGGGCAACACGATGCCTACCAGGATTGCTTGCAGTCAAGCCTTGTCCTCTCTCCTCTTCTCCCGCATCCGCCATTGCTAGTGTACCGCTTACAAATCCCAGAACACCCCGCGTGCTGTACCTACCATCAAATTTTGGTGTTCCTGGCAAGTAGCCTGGCAGTAGGCCCAGTAAACCCCTTCACAGTGCTGATGGCCGCTGTGGCACAGTATCGTCCTCAGAGCCCACACAGCCTTTCCCCTGGTCCGGGTGTATGTAAATCTCCCTGGCAGGGCATACTGACCCTGGCATCATGATTGGTCAGAAGCTTTGTTTTTCTTAGTTATCAGAGGAAAATGCAAATCAAAATGACCCCAAGATTTCACATTACACCCATCAGAATGGATAAGAGCAAAAACTCAAGTGACAACACATGCTGGAGAGGACATGCAGAAAGGGGAATACTCCTCCACTGCTGGTGGGAATGTAAATTTGTACAACTACTTTGGAAATCAATCTGGCACTTTCTCAGAAAATTAGCAATAGTACTACCTCAAGATCCAGCACATGTCCAAAATATGCTCAAGTATACAACAAGAACATTTGCTCCACCATGTTTGTAGCTGCTTTATTTGTAATAGCCAGAGCTGGAAACAACCCAGATGCCCCTCAGTTGAGGAATAGTTACAGAAATTGTGGTACATTTACACAAGGGAATACTACTCAGCATTTAAAAATAAGAAAATCATGAAATTGGCAGGCAAATGGTGATCTAGAAAAGATCATCCTGAGTGAGGTATCCCAGGAGCATAAAGACACACAGCATATATACTCACTCATAAGTGGGTATTAGACATATAATACAGGATAAACAAACTAAAATCTATACACCCTAAGAATCTAATCATGAAAAGAAACATTTTTGATCTTTTTTTCATCATAGCTTTGGAGGAAGTAAATTATTTAACATGTTCACTTATAATGTAATGGAGGAGGTCACCAATTGTGGTTTGTGTTCTATATTTTGAAACATTGGTGTAGGTATTGAAGTTTGCTGTATGCATATCAAATCCAATCACAGAAGCTTATTAGGTCTTTCTGATATTCTTTCTGTGGCTTTTGTTGATCTAATGCATTTCTACTTGGTGATAGGTATTTTTCTGCTGCAAAGTATAGAATGGGATTCCCATCATCTATGTGATCCATTGCTTATTAATATCAGATAGAGTGTGATCATGCTTTTTAATGAAGGGTCTCTGGGAAAGTGTGGTGATTTTGTTTTACATTTTCACAAATTCCTTTAAGATATTTTTTTCAAGTCTGATTTGGTTGTCAGTAATTAGGCAAAACTGCATTTGAAATCTTGATTATCATGTGTCAGCCATCTGAGTACACGTCCAAGGGTGGAAGATGTTCCTCCAATGTATTCTGTTTTTACCAACGTTAATGTTAAAATGCTTAATAGTGTGTATGAATGTATGACTGTATGTATGTATATAGTTTGAATTTCCATTCTTCTTCATGTTCCCATTAGTTACTATACGGCACCTATTGTTGAAGTACTGCCTTCTGAGAGAATTATCTAGAGGTGCTAAATAATGTAACAGCAATGATATTTATTTTAATAAAAAAGCATTTGTGTGTGTGCAATGTTAGTATGGGTTCTTAGGCCATGAAAGATGTGTGAAGACCTGGTGAGAGCTTTGTAGGGTTTATTTTGGTCATTGGTATATGATGTTCAAAGTCAAGTTGCCAGTTTTGCTTACCACAGACATCCCCCACTAAGTTCATTGATACTCAAATAAACTTAATTGAAATATTACATCAGTAAAATATTGTCTTCTATCCAGATTATAAACCTGTTGTCATATAAGGATGGAAAAACATGAAATAATAATAATAATAATAATAATAATAATAATAATAATAATAATAATAAATACTATGTACAAATTAAAATGATATAATGCTGTCACTTTTGGGAATGTGTTAGTTCATTCTTAGGAGTAAAGACTTGCTCATAACACTGTCTCAGATCTACAAGTGAATGTCAGAGAATTGTCTCAGTGGGAATAGTTGGTTGTTTCTAAGCCTGATGATTTGAGCTCAATTTCTAGGTAGCCAATATTACTCCTATAGAATTTTTCTAATATTTGTATTCTTGGGCCTTTGTATATACAAATTCACACACAAGTACATACATAAATAATTTTTAAACTTAAATAAGAGCCAGTTTTGTCACTGGCCAAAACATTCTTTGGGTTTCATGTGGAAAACTCATATATGGGATGTAAATAGATAGTAAACAGCAATAAGTTGTCCTCTCACTGGCACATACATACTCAAACATTTTTCAATAGATGAAATTGAAAAAAGCAAAGGAGAAAACCCACTTACTGACAACATCAGAAATGATTTTATAATTTTAAATAAATATAGAATTTGAAGACTTATTACTCTTTGTTCATTAGAAGGAAAATATTACCTTTGTACATCTTATTTTATTCTTTCATTCCTTGATTCAAGAATAAGTCATTAAAAATATCTTAGCTTTGCTCAGAGGTGCATCCCTGTCATCCTAGACCTGGGAGTCCATGGCAACCTAATCTTTCTGAGATTATGGTCAGCTTGGTCCACACAGTGAGCTCTCTTTTGTGTTTGTTCATTCATTTATTTGTTTTTTAGACAGAATTTCCTTGTGTAGTCTTGGCTGTCCTAGACTTACTTTGTAGACCTGGCTTGCCTCAAATTCAAGTTTCTTCTTCCCTGAGTGCTGGGATTACAGGTGTGTGCCACCATGTCCAGCTCCAAAGACTAAGTTCTAAAACAGGCATGGCTATGTAGAAATATCATGGATTTAAATGATCCCCCAAAATGTACTCTATATCTCAAATTATAGGGTTTTTTTCCCCCCTCAGGGATAGTGACCACAGAGCTGTGTCCTGGTACTGTTCCTGGTCCTGGTCCTGGTCCTCAGAGCCTAGCTCTTGGCCCAGCTGTGGCCCCAAAATTCTGCTGTCAAGCACTGGCCCTGTTGGGCTTTCTTTTTTCTGGGGCTCAATCTATCCCACTAGACCCCCTGCCCACCAACTACACACCTGGCAGCATCTTCTATAGATGGATGCACATGCCCAACTCGCAGGAAACTCTCGACAAAAACAGGCTCCATACCCCTTGGCTAAGCCACCCACTGTGGGCGGATGGGGAGGCCCCATCTCTGAATACATCACTTAAGTTGAGTAAGCAACACCTTTTTAATAATAATAGTATGAAACCAACAACAATAACACAAGAGTGAAAAACAGCAATTTAAAAATATACATAATTAAGGGAATCATTTCTCTAAGGGTAGCAGGCGTTGGGTGCAGCTCAGCCGGCAATTGTACCAATTATATGTCTACCTCGGGCAGCGGGGACAGGGGAATGGGTGCCCCCAAGTGCACTACAGTGGAGAGAAACAGTAGCTCATCTGCCAAGTCCACAAGGGCCTGTGTGTCCTCTGATGCTAAAGCCAGAGGTTGCACTGGTCCAGCTTCTGGCAAGACTGGGGATCCTGCAGCCATGGGAATCAGGAGCTCAGCATCCTCTTTGGGATTAGCATCTGTCCCCAAAACCAGGCTCCGTTTCTCCTGTGCCACCAAGGTGTCTTGCATGGACAGCTCTGCAGTTGAGGCCCCAAGTAGCCCCGGATCTGAGCAAAGAAAGGGATGAGCCATCATCTGGGATAAGGGAGCAGGCTGAAGGCACGTAGAATGGTGTGAGCTAACCCAAGATGGCCTCTCCATGCCAGGGAAGGCACAGTCCCCTCTCCTACCTGCAGGACAGTCGATTTGACAGTCTTCCTCCTCTGCTTCCTTGGCCAGAGCTTCAGGACACTTCCCCTGTGGGACACTGGGTTGGAATCAGCTGCTGCCTCACCAGGCGCCCTCCCTGGGTCCTCATCCTCCTCCTAATCCTCCTCCTCCTTCTCAGGATTCAGCTTATTCAGGACTTATCCATTGCCTGGAGGATCTCCCCAGATTGACAGTCCAACTCTGCAGTGGGCACATGGATCCTGGCATAGTCCAGTAGCTGCCTCACAATGGCCAGGCCCGGGGGCCCCAGAGAAATCCTGGGGGAATTTCTGCAGCCACTGGGACAAGAACGAGAAGATGGCACTGTGGGTGAGAGCAGGGCAGAGGGACACGGTGTCGGGAGCCTGGCCTCTCTTTGGAACTGCGAGGGGGGCATTGGTATCCCCCAGGTCCTTTCCTTTTTTGTCGCTCTTTCTGCTGCTCAAAACCCAGGAGCCCAGTGGGAAACCTCTGTCCTCTACCAGCAGTTGAGGTCGCAAGGACAGTCCCTAGGGAGAGAACCCCAAAGGTGAGGCTCCTGGCCAAAATTGGCCCTCCACCCTGGCCCTAAATGCCCCTTCCTGCTCACCTCCCCCTCCACCCCAAGCCTATGCATGTCTTTGTCTGCTTTTCCGCCTGAAGGATCTATACCTGTGACAGTCCACGGGGGTGTTACCCCTAAAGCCCCGTGTCCCCAAGCCACCCAAACATCTAGAAGGAACTATTAGAATCTTCCCAGGGATGGGTTTGGGGGTGCTAGGGGCTCCATCCATAACAAACACCGCAAATGGGGTCCAGAATCCTTTACACAAATGGGGAAAGGTCGCTCAGGGCATGAGAAAGGGTGGTATGTGACATTCCCTGGGGAAGGTGAATGGTACCTGTTAGAGCCCCACCCCTGCCCCAATCGCCCATGTTTGGCCATGTCACTTTAAGGGGTCTGGCCTGGGACTCAGGCTGCTGGGACTCACATGTCTGGTTCTGTGAGGGCACAGGGCACTGGCCCTGGGAAACAGCAGGAGAAGATCTGAGAGCTGGCTAGATCCCTGGTGGAACCACTCTCCTGCCTTTTCAGCATCAGGTCCAGAACCAACCAGATGGTGGCAATCTTTGGATAAAGGGCCAGAAGGTGGGCAAATAGGGAATCATCTGCTCCACATAGTCCATGCGATCATTGCTGAACATGAGGATGCCATGCAGGAAGGCTCACTACCTTTCGCTATGAGGAAGGACTAGGGCAGGAGGAAGGCTTTAAGTGTGCAAACCCGGAGGGACACCAATGATCCCTTTCCCTACACCTAAGCGAGAAGCAGGCATGAAAAGCGTTCCTCAGTGTCCCAACAGGAACACTCTTCCAGGCTGCAATCGCGGTGGATGGGGGGTGGGGTGGACCAGAAAGCTTCCCTGCTGCAGGACAGCCCTGGTTACCTTGGTCTCCCAGCGGGGAACAGGGCAGAAATGTGTCAGGGAGCTCACCACATGTCTCCAGCAGCGGCACAGGCGACCACCGCTATCTTCTCTGAGACCTGAGTCCGTGGAGGTCTGGAAGCAGAACAGACTCATCTCTCCAGATCCTCTGGACCAGCTGGTCTGTCCAGGCTGCTGTTGCTGCTGGTGGTCTCCCGTTACCTGGCAACCGGGGTTCCGAGTTCCATCCGGAACCGGGATGAGGAAGCATGGTCACTTCCTGGAGTCACCCTGCGAGAGCCTCCCCCTTATGGGCTCTCCCTGGAGGCCACCAGCCCTGCAGGCTCTGCTGAATAAACCATCAACAGTTCCAGAGAGAAATGATGGAGAAGTTGCCTCCCATCACCACTACAGGGCATAGAGTCACATGAGAGGGTGCAAGGATGAAAAGAACAGCAGCAGCAGAGAGGGATGGCTACCATCCTTCTTTAAGATTTTACTATTATTATTATTATTATTATTATTATTATTATTATTATTATTATCGTCATCATCATCATCATCATCATCATTCCTTTTTTCTTCCCTAGTATACTGAAAACAAATTCACCTTCTTTCATTTCACCTACTGAACTAAAATGTTCTCATCTCTCAGCCTTTCAATATGTATGTTCTTTATCTTATCTGGGGTGTTAGGTACCTCTTGCTTTCCTTTAGGTTTCATAGTGGAATTTATAGTGATGTATACATTTCTATGCATGGTCTATGGGTTTGTTTATGGTGGATTACCCCACAAGACTGTAAGCTTATAGAGAAAGAGTGGTGTTTACATCAATCATTTTTGTGTGTTCAGGACTTAGCAGACTATTGGGTACCTAATTCAAAATAACTATTTGTGGAAGGACAAATAACCTTTTAAAGAGTAAATTCCTTTAATAAAGTCTTCATAATCTGATAGTAATACAGAATTCCCACCTAAAGGATGGGAGCATATAGCATTTTATTTGTTAATGCCAGCCATTGTGCCACCTGTAAAAAAAGTTTCCTGAATTCTTTTTATCTTGTTCTGTTACTGCTGTTACTAGGACAGCCTCCTCTATGCCTGTTGCCTTCTCTGTGTTCTCTTTAATTTATCCCATAACAAGGTACTTCCATTAAGCTTTAGTGAGGTTTAGCATCTGGCTTTATTACATCCAAAGATTTCTGTTTCTGCTTGTTTTGTACAGAAGGTAGGAATACAACTCAGAGGTAGAACATTTGCTTCATATATAGGAGGTAAGGAAAGAGGAGGAAGGGGAGGAGAAAAAAAGGAACAGGAGAAGTGAAACATTGCTTTTCTTTATGCAGATGCACTGCCTTAAAAATAGGGTTTAACAGTCTTCTTGTCTCTGCATTCCAAATAAGGTAGAAATTCCAGATATAGCAACAGTGATACTTATTTGGTGTTAGTTTTTAATCTGGTCCCTCTCTGACATTTACTCTGTACCTGCTTTATATGTAGTTGGTTTTATGTACACGTTCATTTCCTGGGATAATCTATATTTTTATTAGGTTTTATGAGAAGTCATATCCTCAGAAAGTGTCCTGTTCTTTGAATCCTACCATACTTATCCCTAGGAGACCATATCTGCAAAGGTGATTGTGTCCTCTCTGTACATCATTTGATGTTATGCTTTCAGTATGCATCTTGAACCTTGTTTTCAAGAGAATGTTGTAAACAAGCCTTAAGCTTAACAGGCATTTGTGCCTCATGAAAAAATTTCCATCATAAAATGTCCTGTCTGCAAAGAACATCTGAGATCATTGTAAAATGCACTCTGTTACTTTCATTTTAGTCATTAACATTGTTAGTACTATTTACTGTTCTTCATTATTTTGTTAGAGATCCAAATATGATGACTCAGGTGTAAGAGACTGTGTACACACTGTTAACTAAAAAAATAAAACCACACTTTCAAAACAAGTAAAACCTCCAAATATTGATAAGAATTAGGTTTAGATTTAGTGCCCAAAAATAATTCAGTTGAAATGTGGGAAAGACATTGAAACACCATTATTCAGCAAGCATTTAGAGTATATATGTAAAAATGATGAAAGGAATGTACACATAAACACAACTTAAAAATTCTTGGCACACGGTATATACTCACTCATATAGACATATAATATAGGATAAACCTACTAAAATCTGTACATCTAAAGAAACTAATCAAGAGGGAAGATCCTGAGTAAAATACTCAATCCCTATCCTGTAAGGCAAAGAGGATGGACATGAGAAGAAGAAGAAAACAGGAAACAAGTTAGGAACCTGCCACAGAGGCCCTCTAAAAGGCTCTGCCCTGCAGACTATCAAAGCAGATGCTGAGACTTATGGCCAACTGTTGGGCAGAGTACATGGAATCTTATGAAAGAAGTGGGAAATAGTATGATCTGGAGAGGACAGAAACTCCACAAGGAGAGCAACAGAATGAGAAAATTTGAACACCGGGGTCTTTCCAGAGACTCATACTCCAACAAATTACCATGCATGGAGATAACCTAGAACCCCTGCACAGATGTAGCCCATGACAGTTAGTGTCCAAGTGGGTTACATAGTAATGGGAAGAGGGACTGCCTCTAAAATAAACTGATTGGCCTGCTCTTTGATCTCAGGCCACACAGGAAGACAATGCAGCCACTCCTCATGAGAACTAACAGACTAAGATCAGAAGGAAGGAGAGGGGGACCTCCCCTATCAGTGGACTTGGGGAGGAGCATTCGTGATAAAGGGAAAGGTAGGTGGGATTAGGAGGGGTTTATGGGGGGATACAAAGTGAATAAAGTGTAATTAATAAAAGTTTAAAAAATTAAAAAATATTTAACACAAAAAATAAATAAATAATAAAAAAATTCTTGGGCACACATACAAAAAGTGGGACTTCATTAAGATTTTTATCCTTTTTGTTTTCTTGACAGGAAAAGTTTGAACATGTTCCTCCCCTGTCCTCCTTTTTATTCTCCTCCCCTCCCCTTCCCTTCCCTGCCTTCCTTGCTCAGTGTTAATTTACAAACATTGCACTTGAATGGATGCTGTTCTTCAAAAGCATTGCCAAAAGGACCCCTGCAGCCTCACTTCTAAACCTTGAACCTCAAATGCATTCTAGCTATATTTTTTTTCTTGCATTGGTTATTAAGTAAAGCAACTCACTTTCTGGGGGGAGGGGTAGATACCCAGACATGGAGAATTCCTCATCTATCCCTCCCCATTCCTCATGCTTACATCCTTTAGCACTTTGGGGAACACATTGACAGAGGTTCCCCACCCATTCAAATCACAATCAAACATGTGCTTTCTAAGATTTTCTAATAAAATTCTTTTAGTTGCCAGTATGAGACCTTGACTAAAAAAGAATTGGCTTCATTTTCAGGTGACAATCTCATAAGTACAGTCAGGCTAATAAGCGACATATCAAGGTGCTCAGGTGGGTATTCTGTGTACAGTGCTAGTACACAGGCTCAGACCCAGGAGCTCAGTGGAGCCAAGCCTTTCCTATTTGAGTTCGGTTCACTTCCTTGTTGAAGCCACCTATGGCAAAAAAAAAAAAAAAAAAAAAAAAAAAAGAAGTTTGTGGGATTGGGAGTGTAGCTCAGTTGATAAGAGGTGGAGCAGAAGGATCAGAAATTCAACGTCATCTTATAGCTGTTTAGTTTAAGGCCAGGCTGGGCTACAGGGGACCCTAACCAAATAATAATAATAGTAATAACTACAATATGTTTCAGCTAAGAGCATTATTTGGTGGTCATTGTTCCAAGCCAGAGCTAACCTCAGGTCACCGACCTTCCTCATAGAGATAGCAAGGAGGCAACAAGGTCGATCCCAGCAAGATTTTCTGCACACAGACCCCTCTCCAACCGAGCCTTCCTAGCCAAATATGTGGAAATATGTGTTCCCACTGATGACCAGAGGTGCCCCAGCTTATAGTGTTGGGAGCATGAGGAAGGCAAAGTCACAATGGAGCACAGCTGTTTGATCACCAGCCCACTGAGACCATCACAAGCAAACAAAATCACAAAAGTACAACAAAGGAAAAAAAAAAACGTACTGGGTATAATGTGCTCAAAGAGAATGGAAGAAGAAAATACCAAAACTCAGAACAGTGGCCTGTCTCTCTATGGGCCCTCTATCCTGTTCCATTAGTGGTGACCTACCCCCAAATCAGGTTCCACCCAATTACACCCGAGTTTGGAATGGTGACCTGCATTCAGCCAGACCAGAGAATGGAGCAGCAACATAACTGTTGATCTCTGTCTACCAGACCAGAGGCCAAAGCATCAGCCAAACTCTGCCAGACCAGAGACCACAGCAGCAGCAAATCTCTGCGAGATCAGAGTCCAGAGGAGGGGACATGCTCTGCCAGACCTGAGGCCAGAGTAGTGAATAAGATCTGCCAGACCAGAGACCAGAGAACATTGGCAGAGGTGCCAAGCTTGGGGCTCCACATACTGTATCAATCCCTTGCCACCTCCTTGCCACTCTCACTGGAACCTATGAAGCATGGCTCAAGCCTCCCTGAAATGGGAAATAATCAGGTCTAGGGGGATAGAAGGATTTTGTCCCATATCCTCAGTCAGTCCCAGAGACAAAAAAAATGGCAGTGAGAGTCAAAACAGTTAAACATGACACAGACTAGATCCCATTGCTTGTGCAGCAGAAAAATACACAGAGCCAGACAGAAGATCCCACCACTCCTGCAGTGGAAAAAAATGAAAGTAGGATATCAGTGAATCCCTGATGCAGGAGATACCTGCATTGTCCTTGTCCAAGTATCCAGAGATCACAGAAAACTGGGTACTCTACCACCCTTTACAGATAGGGGCACATTCATCCTCTCTGAGATCCAGAGAACACAGAAAAGTGGATGTTCAAGTCCCTTTACAGATGTGACCCTTCAAAGGAGGGCTGGAAATCATTCCAGACGATCTGTGGCCCACAGTTGTCCAGAGCTTCAGCTCTAACCTTTCTGACCACATAGATTATGCATTTTGCCTCTAGGCCTGAAGAAAGAACCTAGAGAAACACAGAGACATACACAGACAGATACAGAGTGCTCACTTATTGGCCTTTGAGTTCCATGTGCCAGGGGTGCTTGGGAGCCTTGAGGACCCAATATGAGACCCCACATGTTATTCCCAGGTCTTAAGGTCCCCAAAGACCATCAGGAGCTGTACCGCATATGCAAGAACAAAGAATTTTATTTGGGCTTAAGCTGAGTCTTTCCATCATCACAAACACAGTGGATCAGAAAGGAGAGCCCTGAGCAGCTGCATGGCAGAGTTTTGATTGGTGTTTTAGGAAGGACCAGGAAGTTCCAGTTTAACAGGATTGGGTGACATTCAGCAAGGGCAGGCTTTTTACAAAGTGATTGGCTAGCTAACATAACTAACATTGAGCAAGCTATCTCTAGGCCTCAGGAATGTTAGGGATTTTCTGTGTCATGGAATGTTCTACTACAAGGTTGGTGGGCTGCTCAGGAAAAATGTCCCACTTTGAGATAAGATACCTTCCCATCCTTGTGGTTATCCTCAGGCTGTTCCTTGGGTAGGGAATCTTATGAATGACCTTGTTTTGGGAAATGGTGACCCGTGGCCTAGTTCCTGCTGACCTTATGGTAGAGTCACTATTCTGTGACCTTTAGGTGACCTTTTTAGGCCTAGTTTATGGAGATGTTTGGGGGTGCCATGTAGGTTCTCTCAGTTCTAAAAGATCCATTTGGATTTTGTGGGGGTTGTAAATTATATGTCCAGTGTCAGAGAGCACTCAAATATTAAACTGTAATATAGAAGAGTAGAACTGATGATGTAAAGGATTTGCTATCGCTGAGAAACTAGTGGTACCAGTTAGAATTTAGCTGAGGGAAGACTGCCTGTAAAACACTCCACAGATAAGCCGTATGCTAACCAGGCCTGTTAGAGAATAGGATCCCCGGATACACATGTTTGCTCACCAGGATTATCTAGAAATGTGGCAGGATGAGGATTTTAATTTGTAATTTACCAACATGTATTTATTAATTCATAAAAGTGAATGAAAACAGACTAGATTGGTGGGTGTAAAATTTGGGTCAGATAGCTTGATCCACTGAATATTGAATTTCAAATTAAGGGACTGTCCTATGCCCTTATGTACAATCCTCATTGACATAGTTCTGTCAGTTCAAATTTGAGACACAGGCAATTGGATAAAGCTGTGTCTGTCAGGTTACAGGTCTCAGCAGCTAATATTGTACACAGAGACAGCATCAAACAGTATCTTATTAATGGCTTTCCCTCTACAAGAGAATGGCCTGTGTTTTTCAAAGTCATTATGCCAATGTGTATTTTTCAACTAAGAGATTAAGAGTACTCGCTGATCTTTCAGAGGTCACAAGTTCAATTCCCAACAACCACATGGTGGCTCACAACCATCTATAATGGGATCTGGTGCTCTCTTCTGGTGTGCAAGTGTACACGCATGCAGAACGTTGTATACATGATAAATAAATAATTTTTAAAAAGTCAGTTGTTGGTATTCTTAAATTTTATTTTGTTGATGCATCACTGCTCTGGTCTCTTATTAGTTAATATTCTCTGATAATTCCCAGTCATTAAGAATTTTATTCCTTTTTCTCAGAGGATGGACATCAGAAGAAGAGGAGAGCAGGAAACAACCTGGGAACCTACCACAGAGGGTTTCTGAGGGCCTCTGCCCTGCAGACTATCAGGGCAGAGGCTGGGCCTGATGGGCAACTGTTGGGCAGAGTGGATGGAATTTTGTGTAGGAACTGGGAGAGAGTAGGAGCTGGAGAGGATGGGGTCTCCACAAGGAGAGCAACAGAACAGGAGGGTTTGAGCACAGGGAACTTCCCAGAGACTCGTACTCCAACCAAGGACTATTCATGGAGATAACCCAGAGCCCCTGCACAGATGTAGCCCAGGGCAGTTCAGAGTCCAATTGGGCTAAATGGTGATGTGAAGAGGAACTGCCTCTGGCATGGTCTGGTTGGCCTGCTCTTTGATCGCCTCCCTCTGGGGGGGAGCAGCCTTACCAGGCCATAGTGGAGGACAGTGCAGCCGCTGGGATCAGAAGGGAGGGGAGGGGACATTTGCTCAACCATGTTTGTAGCAGCTTTATTTGTAATAGCCAGAAGCTGGAAACAACCCAGATGCCCCTCAACTGAAGAATGGGTGCAGAAATTGTGGTACATCTACACAATGGAATATTACTCAGCAATGAAAAATAAGGAAATCATGAAATTTGCAGGTAAATGGTGGGATCTGGAAAGGATCATCCTGAGTGAGTTGTCCCAGAAGCAAAAAGACACACATGGTATATACTCACTCATATAGACATACAACATAGGACAAACCCACTAAAACCTGTGCATCTAAAGAAACTAAGCAAGAGAGAGGACCCTAACTAAAATGTCCAATCCCCATCCGGAAAGGCAAAGAGGATGGACATCAGAAGAAGAAGAAAACAGGAAACAACCTAGGAACCTACCACAGAAGGCCTCTGAAAGCCTCTGCCCTTCAGACTATGAAAGCAGATGCTGAGCCTGATGGGCAACTGTCAGGAAGAGTGAATGGAATTTTAGGTAAGAACTGGGAAATAATAAGAGCTGGAGAGGACAGGGTCTCCACAAGGAGAGCAACAGAACAAGAAAATTTGAACACAGGAACTTCCCAGAGACTCATACTCCAACCAAGGACTATTCATGGAGATAACCCAGAACCCTGAACAGATGTAGCCCAGGGCAGTTCAGAGTCCAATTGGGTTACATAGTAATGTGAAGAGGGACTGCCTCTGACATAATCTGATTGGCCTGCTCTTTGATCACCTCCCCTGGGGGAGCAGCCTACCAGGCCATAGTAGAGGACAATGCAGCCACTTTTGATGTGAACTGATAGACTAAGATCAGAAAGGAGAGGAGAACCTCCCTATCAGTGGACTTGGGGAGTGGCATGCAAGCAAAGGGAGGAGGGAGGGTGGGATTGGGAGGGGAGGAGGGAGGGACTTATGGGGGATTCAGAATGAATAAAGTGTAATTGATGAAAAATTTTTTTAAAAAAGGGAAAAAATAATTTAAGAACCTTAAATGACTTTCAAAAAGTGGAGGAAAACAGGAGTTAGTCAATTGGCATGGAGCACAACTCGCCCCTGGGGGCAATGGTCTCCTTAACCTACTCAGACCTCGGACACTACCACTGCTAGTTCTAGAACTGACGAGGATGTTCCAACGATGGGGGTTAAGGCTTCTCATAATATTTCCTATTTCCTATAAGCCCACACCTGTTTGTCTATATCCCCCATTTTTATTCATTGTTAGCCAGATAGAGCCAAGTTATTGTGGTAATGATACTTGCTTTTTTGCCCAATGCTGGAATCCTAGTAAATTTAGGTATGCCCTGGTTACTCGCATGCCTCACTGGGTGCCTGTGCCCGTTGATGCCCCTCATGCTATGACTCTCTTCAGACAGAAAAGGGATCTTGGAACTACAGCCACCATTGTTACTACCATCTCATTGGCGGCTGTTGGAGCTACCACCGGGGCATTAGCCATGAGTTATACTGGGCAGACTACTCAGACCCTGATCAATCATTTAGCCAATGTAGCTCATGCCTTAGTTGTACATAAAGGAATTAATGCTCAACTAAAGGAAGCTTGATGGTGTTCAATCAGAGGAATGACCTCGTGCAGGAGCAAACTGATACCCTATGGCAAATCGCTCAACTTGGCTGTCAATGAAAATATGCTGGACTTTAAGTCACTAGCATATAACATGAGAATTTTTCCTGTGCTGCAAATCTGTCTAAACAATTGTCGAGCTATATTTTAGGTAATTGGACTGGAGAATTCGATACTACGATGGAGCAGCTGAGAGTGGCCATTGTCACAGTAAATTCTACCAGAGTGGACGCAGGACTAGCCACAGGATTATCATCATGGATTGCTGCAGCCATGAATCATCTGAAGGAATGGGCGGGCATGGGAGCATTAGCAGGCCATCTGGTGTTGGTCTCCTTGGTTTGCCTGTGGTATATATGCAAGATTAGAGTCTCACAACAGTGTGATGCAGCCATGATCATTCAGGCCTTTACAGCCATTGAAGCAGTACATTCTCCCCAAGCATGGTTGAATATCATAAAAAGCTAAAATGTTACGCTCAGGATGCGAGGCTAAGCACTGCACTCAGGGTCACCTGCTTTCGACCCAGAGAAGAGCATGTCTGATTGCATGCGGGTTGATGCCCCAGGTCCCGCCTCTGAGAAAAAGGTATCGGACGGGTCTGATGCTCTTTGGGTGGATGAAACCTAAATGAACATCGGTACAAAGTCCCAATTTATTTCTAATATCAGAGATCAGACCTCTACTCTTGCCTGATGCGTCTAAAACAAAAAGGGGGAACTGTAGAGAGCTGCGGAATGCTATGCCTTAAAGATGGAGCTGGTTTCTGCCTTCCACCTTCCCGATGGTGAGTGCTCTCTGTCACGAACAATTCCACATTTGGCTAAGGCTGAGGATCTGGCTTGCTTCCATGTATGTGGACCTATCTGCATTGCCCACGTGGCACGCCTGGGTTGGCTACCCAGAGGCTATTTAAGCTGTGGGCTGGCTTTCCCCTGGGTCCGAGGATTGTTCAAGGTTCCTGAATAAACTGCATTGAAAAAAAAAAAGAGAGAGATATAACAGACACTGAGAAAATCCAAAGAACCATCAGCTCTTATGTCAAAAGCCTATATGCCACAAAGTTTGAAAATCTATATGAAATATACATTTTTTTGATTGATTCCACTTACCAAAGTTGAATCAAGATCAGGTAAAGAAATTTAATAGTCTTACATCCCCTCAGTGAATAGAAGCAAACATCAAAAGACTCCCAACCAAGGGCCAAATGATTTCAGAGCAGAATTCTACCAGAGCTTCAAAGAAGAGAGAGTACAGAAATTCTTCAAACTATTTCATAAAATATAAATGGAAGCAACATGACCAAACTACTTTTGTAAGACTGCAGTCACCTTGATAAATCCTCAAAGACCCCAAAAAAGAAAGAGAACTTCAGACCAATCACTCTTATGAACAATGATGCAAAAATACTCAATAAAATACTCACAAACCAAATCCAAAAACATGTTAAAGATATCATCCACCATGACCAAGTAGGCTCCATCCCATGCATGCAGCAGTCGTTAAATACATGGAATCCATCAATGTAATCCATCATATAAATAAATTGAAAAAAACAACGACCACATGATCATTTCCTTAGAT